>JARYHS010007219.1:0-13533 GCA_031002005.1 Vandiemenella viatica
GTGATAATCGACTCCAAAATCACCTAAGCCTCAACAATTCAAACAAACACAGTCCACCGGTAAAATAAGGTTGATTGTGTCTAAACACCGGAAGAACGAGCGTCGTGGGTGAGCGGTAACGCTCGGGACTTGTGTTCGGCAGGAGGCGGCTTCTAATCCCCGATCGGCCATCCAGATATGGGCCATCCATGCCTTTCAAATCACTCCAGACAAATGCTGAGTTGATTCTATTAGAAGGCCAGGGCCGAATTCCTTACCGAGAGGCGCGATAGGAGTAGTGGCAAGGATGTCGGTCATGCCCTTTTAAAGGAATAATTCCAGTTTCATAATGGAGTGATTTGGGGAAACCTTCAAAACCCCAGATCTGCATGACCGAACGAGGATTCAGTCTATGACCTCCCGAATATGAGGCCAAAGCGTCACCGCTTTTCTAAACCTTTAAATTAAAAGAAAATAATTTAATGCTCAGGAGTCCTTACTTTTTGGATTGCCCTCGTATAATTAACGTGTATTTCCACCGTATTTTCAATTACCAGCAGTAATTTCCAGTATTATATAGTGAAATATTTAAATTCTTTTGCCGAATGTGCTGCTCGTGTTGAATTATTACGTGTATTATTTTCGCGTTATAAAGGTATTCTTCTTGGTCGAAGGAAGTAGGAAAGTTAAGACTTTTCCCGGTCCCATGTTGCCACATTGGCTATCTACAACGTTGCCACGTCTTCTGATTACTGGCAGTGGTGTAGCAAATTTTCCTATACCAGGAATCGTGTCTCATAGCTGGACGTTGTGAAAAGAGCAGACACATTGGCGAAATGAAAAAAAAATTCCGTCCAGCTTGATCTAGAATATTTTTTTAAACTTATTACTTCCGTAATAACAGTCTGATTCTTTATACAGATTACTGGAAATTTTGAATCTTTAAATACATATCTTTACTCTGGTTATATAATTAACGAGGTATTTCTGTACATAGTTGAAGGTGAGAATACACGTGTTGGATGTAGATCGATAACTTTTTGTAAGGGAACTTGTTGTGTGAATATAAGAAACGTTAATTATAAGCAACAATTACAGTTATTTGATTTCTATTTTAATGTGGGTTTTTGGAATTTAAATTACGAAGCATTTATAAACATCTATAAACCCACCCTCCCGCGTAACCCAGAGAGGCTTTCGCCTCTACTTCTCCCCCATGCAGGCCGGTGTGGCTTTTGCCATTACTTCCACCCGTAGACCTCCCCCTTCCCCCCCCCCCCAAATGCTACAATACCTGCATGGCACATAGCTAGTTGCTACCATCTACTACATTTGTGGACTGAGATATTTCTTTCAGTAATGTTGGAAAGAAGGTTCAAAACTTTAAGCTATTCTATAACTTCATAATATAATGCTTATTGCTAAACTGTATAGAAATCAAATCGCTGTAATTGTAGCTTATAATTAACGTTTCTTATATTCACACAAGTTCCCTTACAAAAAGTTTCGATCTACATCCAACAAGTGTATTCTCATTGGAGATCAGACATTATTTTTAAACAATTTGCTGTAAAATATAACAATGTTTTTGTATTACATATATAATATATATTTTACAGCAAGGAAATAATGAATGAAAAAATAGTTTGGGACAACGTGGATTCGAACACGAAGACCACCAGGTTGAGAAGCAAGTGCGTTACCACTCAGCCACCTTCAACTACTGTACAGAACTGCCTCGTTAATTATATAACCAGAGTAAAGATATGTATTTAAAAGATTACAAAATTTCAAGTAATCTGTATAAAGAATCAGACTGTTATTACGGAAGTAATAAGTTTAAAAAAAATATTCTAGATTCAAACTGGACGGAATTTTTTTTTCATTTCGCCAATGTGTCTGCTCTCTTCACAAACGTCCAGCTATGAGACACGATTCCTGGTACTAGGAAAATTGCTACACCAGCTGCCAGTAATCAGAAGACGTCGCAACGTTGTAGATAGCCAATGTGGCAACATGGGACCGGGAAAAGTCTTAACTTTCCTACTTCCTTCGACCAAGAAGAATACCTTTATAACGCGAAAATAATACACGTATAATAATTCAACACGAGCAGCACATTCGGCAAAAGATTTAATATTTCACTATATAATACTGGAAATTACTGCTGGTAATTGAAAATACAGGTGCGAATACACGTTAATTATAACGAGGGCAATCCAAAAAGTAAGGATTCCTGAGCATTAAATTATTTTCTTTAATTTAAAGGTTTAGAAAAGCGGTAACGCTCTGGCCTCATATTCGGGAGGTCATAGACTGAAATCCTCGTTCAGTCATGCAGATCTGGGGTTTTGAAGGTTCCCCAAATCACTCCATATGAATAACTGGTATTATTCCTTTAAAAGGGCATGACCGACATCCTTGCCACTACTCCTATCGCGCCTGTCGGTAAGGAATTCGGCCCTGGCCTTTAATAGAATCAACTCAGCATTTGTTCTGGAGTGATTTGAGGAAGGCATGGATGGCCCATATCTGGATGGCCGATCGGGGATTAGAAGCCGCCTCCTGCCGAACACAAGTCCCGAGCGTTACCGCTCACCCACGACGCTCGTTCTTCCGGTCTTTAGACACAATCAACCTTATTTTACCGGTAGACTGTGTTTGTTTGAATTGTTGAGGCTTAGGTGATTTTGGAGTCGATTATCACGGATGACGAAACGTGAACGTTAATCTTTACACCTGAGACTAAGGAACAATCACGCTAGTGCAACACCATTCATCGCTAAATGCTAGTGTTTGTTTATGTTATTATACTTAGTAATTCCAAACAAAGAAAAAACGCAGGAAATTTCATGCCTCATTAAGTAATGAATATTTAAACCATTGTATATATCAAATCGCAATGCTGTAAGCACAGAAAGTAAGTGTTTACCAAAATCATTACAGCATTGTAGAAAACGAAAAAAAAAAAACGGTACATTTTAGAAACTCCTGCTTATAAGCCCGATTCTAAACGAACTTTCTTTACTTATACCAGTTATAAAAGAATTTATGTTTGTCCTAACGATAATAATCCGGTTGTAAATTTTTTAAGTGACAATGGTAGTTTAATTTTTTATTGAACCAATAATTAGTTCTTTGCGATTTCCTCTTATGTAATTTACATAATGCATAAACATTATAGTCACCCTACAGAATTAGAGAAATAATTCCAACAAAAAATTATTAGTTTCTGAAACTAATAATAATTATATCGCTCTAAAGTAATATAATTATTTTGGAAACATACAGTGGCAGATCTCCTACACACCCCCCCCCCCAAAATTCAAAATCCACTCAAGGTTCTCCCAAACCAAAATCCTGGATCCGCCACTGGAAACATGAGAGCCGTGTTTGATAAGGGACAGACAATGTGATTTCGTCGCGGCTAGAATCCCGAGTAGTTTTCTTTCCCTGTTGCCGCCACAACCGTTCATATTTACGTTGACTGCTGGTTGAGAAACATTTGACACTTTCAGTTTCGAGTATGTTATTCCCTGACGCAGTTAGGAAAGAATCAGGATATATTCTTCGCATAAGCTATGTGTAGGTTCGGAACGTTTATTAAAGGGAATAAAAATAAATTTAAAAAAATTTGAAATACTTGGATTCGAACTAAAGAACCGTCCGTTCAGAAACCTCAAACGCTAACGCAGTGACCATGGTGATAATGGTACTTCTTCCTTGTCAGAGTGTATACACGCAGCTAAGGAAAGACAGTTTCATCAATCTGTCTTGCAATCACATTTTTCAGAAATAATCTCTTTGTGATTGTTTTCTGTAATTTCGTAATACAAAAAAATCTAACCTCCTCGAACATGATGATTATTCCCGTGTTTGTACCATTAACCAAAAATTCTAATTGATTATAAATAAGTGCTTTTGCTGTTTGTAATTCGTTCCGCAATACTGCCAGATAGGACCAAATTATTTTAAAATTAAAAATGGACGAAATTAGAAATGTATCATTCAATTATAATTTCTTAAATTAAGAGCAGGGTTAATTTTCAAGGATTCATAGAAACCAAAGGAAAGTATTTTCCAGTTTACAAAGACTGTTTCGCGGATAAGATTCGTGATTTTTTAACTACAATACTCCTCGACACTTTGCCGGTTATAAATAATTCCAGGATGATAGTAGCTTAACAAATTGTATGGCGACTGTTTCGTTTGTGAACTTTTCACGCTAGAGGCGAGTCTAGAAAACTATATGGCAGGAATAGAACTGCCACTTGCCAATGGACACAGAAAGAACTTTCTTAAAGCCAATTTAAGGAAGAATGACAAGTATTTTCTTGTTCAGTCTTGATGACATTTGAGATCAGAAATTATTTTTAAACCATTCTCTGTAAAACATAAATATTACCCATATGTAGACACTTTATGTTTTACACACATATGCTATGTATTTATCAACAAGTGAAATGGAAATAAAGAACGAAAAATATACAACTTGAAGCGGGATCGAACTCAAGACCGTTGGATCACCAGACCACGGCTTTACCACAGAGCTGTGATAACTTACAGGACAAAGGCACCGTCCGTCATGTAAGCGAAGTAAAGATATATAAAGAAGAAAATTTCGTGATAAATGGATATTGACAATCTGTATAAAGAATCAAACTGTTATAAAGGATGAAATCAATTATATAAAGGTATAATAGGTCAAACAGGAGGAAAACGGAAATGTGTCTTTACTTTTGATAATGTCTACTAGCTATGAGACATTAGTCCCTGAACAAGGAAATCTCTTCAGCACTGCTAGAAACCCGTCAATCTGACAACGTAGTAGGAAATTTGACAACGCCGTATGAGGAAATAAATCTTAAATTTCCTCTTACCGGCCTCTATAACACGCAAACTAAATATTTTATCATCAGCACATTCGTTTAAAAGTTTATTGGTTTGTCTTCAGTTATCCACCTTAAATAATCAGGCTGATATATAAAAATACAGCTGGAATTCCATCTTGATTGTAGGAAGAAAATCCCAAAAGTAGGGTGACCAAACAATTATAGATACAAAATCAATTATTTTCTGTAATATATTCATCATTTTTAAATGCTGAAAATTATCTTTTTTTCTATATAATCACCTTTTTAACCGAAGCAGTTTTTTTTTTTAAACATTTTGACAGATTGTAATGACTAAGTGTGATGGGACAAGCAGTGACACTCTGGCCTCGCATTACTGGAGGCTACAGATGCAACTCGCTGTACGGCCATCCAGATTTGTGTTTTTCCATGGTTTCCCCAAATCACTCTAGATGAATGCTGGGATAGGATGTTTTAAAAGACCATGGCCGAAGTCCTTACCGTTCCTTGTCCCCAGTCCGTCACCTCGACGTCGACGAGGCGTAAAGCCATAAGCTAAAAAAAGTTATATCTGGTATGTTCTTTGAAAATAGTCACTCTTTCAAAAATTTCAGAGATGAGTGTGCTAGAAATCGTTAGTTATGAGGAGTTAATTTAATAGATGATCTATTTATAGTCCTGTGCTTACAGTTAGGGAAGATTTTATTCAGCAAGAGTTTTAATAGAAATAGGTATTTTTTTTGTCTGATGTGTTAATTTTATTAATGTTTATTACAGAAATTACATATGTTATATGTAAGATTGGGTATGTTGGAATGGTTTAGAAAACGAAAAAGGGAAAAAAAATCACCCAACATAGTTTCGAACCTACGACCGCATAGTTAGCTAGCCGGGAACCTTCACCGCTAGACCATACAGCCGGCTATGCGGGCTTTTCATCCAGTGGTAAACAAACCATCCTATATGGATGAAAGCAATGATATCAGTGACTGATAAGGATTTGGGTCTAATAACTGCATTACATTAAAATGGGTATTCATATAGTACATAATCATGGAAACAGTTACCACGGATTTAAATGAACAATAGAACAAAGAATAGCCCTTCGGCAATGAAAAATGGAAAAGGGAACCGTACAACAATAGCTGACGATAGGGTTATTTGCAAATGCTAGCGAGAAATCTTTTCCAACCGGCAGGGTTTATTTAGGATTTGAAAGTCTACGGACCTAGAATAAGAAGTCTGCTAAAAGGCAATGAACGACTGGCTGGAAGAAAGGATGGTAGGTTTTATCTTCATAAACTTGACAGCAAAAATACGTTATAATGCATCTCAAAAACAAAATAGTAAGAAATATACAAATCTAAAAGTTTTAACATTCAGAACACCTCAAGCTAGTGTCAGAAAACTGCAGATGGAAATCTCTCATTAAGCTTACAGTCGAGTTCGAATGAGGAAGGAAGCTCATAAACACAATGTGTAAACAGTGCCTATGCTGTCCATTCAGGCTTGATAATTTCTACTTGGTGCAGACAAGTCCAGTCGAAATATTGAGCTAACTGAATCTGGTTATTGCTGAAGCTTGTTTCTACTTTATTTCCTATTTTTCATTTTAATTGCACCACACGTTTTAAATCATACTGTTTGGCCACGAGTAATCACGTTTCCCATCATCTGCATAACAACAAACATTTGTTTTTTCAACACAATATAGATAATACATAACGATCAGATCAATTAAAGAAACACACACACATGCCAACGCGCTAACTTACACTCTCTGTTTCTTTGTCTATCAGTCTGAACCCTTAAACTTCGATATAATAATCCCCTCGCATGACAAGCGGAGTGAACAAAGAGTTTCCACTATATATTACGGCGATAAAACGCCACCATCTTCCAACGAAGTAGGGAAAACTTGTTCACTCAGCTTGTCACCCGAGAGAATTGTATTTATGGCCAACGTCGGGGAATAATTCGTTCTTTAATATTTGTGATTGCGAACGACTTTAATTATTTATAACCTTAATTTAGTTTTAATTTTTGAAAAACATAGGATGGGAAAAAATAATAAAGATCTTATTGGCAGACCGAAGAAAAATTTTCTTGGCATAATCTTCTTACAGATGAAATGAAACCAGTGACGTTTAAAATGTTTACATTTTTATTTGCCTATTTCTACTAAGCTTTTGTAAAAATCAGAAAAAAATCTAATTTCTCGCTGTATTTACGAAACTACTGATCAGTTAATTCATTCTGAACGACTTTCTCCTTATGTTTATAGAAGAGCTAATAGCGATTTCCGTCCGGTTTATATTTTTCGCAAAATTACTAAATGAGTAATTTTAACAAATTAAAGGCTACTCCAGACAATTTTTACGACAAAAATTTATATTAATCCTTTCTTACTGAATTTCACGAATCGGAGAGTAAATATGTTGTTAAAATTCACATCAAGCTTTTCAAAATTTATATAAGATTTATAACTCATATCTTTTGTTTGATTTGTATATACCATTTGAAAAGAAATTTCTCAAAATTGGAAGCAAACTCTTTTTAAAAAACATTTTTTACTAGTTTGCTTTATGAATGTATATATATTCTGAATTGAAGTTGATACACTATAAACCAAACTAGCAACTGACCAATTTTAATTTATATTTTCTAGTAATTAAAAATTGACCAATATTCGTGTCTCCTATGATTCAACGAAAGTGTGAGCTTTCACTGCGATTACTGAAGTAGAACGTAGGTAGTTTTGAGACTTAAAGTCTCTCAGCCCTGCAGCTGACCACAATCATACGTTTAAATGCCCGACTGTCACAAATATTAGGTGAATGACTACCGTTCCTTGCAATGTCTCACGCGAAACCGACAGATATGCTTACGGCACTGGAACAGGATTTTTTATTCTTCTACCTGCTGAGAAAAGTTGTTATTGATATACGCATCAGATGGTTTTTTTTTTTAAATTATCAAACTCATGGAAAAATGGAGGAAAGGAACTGACAAGTTGCAGTAAATACATTGCTTGATTGATGTTGTCTAAATACAAGACAGTTGAGTTAAAATCTTGCAGAGGTGGGCTACGTTTCGTGAGAAGCCACGTACCGGGAGATTATTTAAATACCTAATTTCACGTTCGTAGCGACGCGTTCTAAGTTCCTATTCACAGAACTTAGTTTTGTTGCGATGAAAAACTTTTACGGAAGCAGAAGGATGTAATCAGTTTTGATATGGCCTATGTAAAATGAATTCTGTTAAACTCAGGGAAGTTATCAACCACAATGCGAAACATCATCTTGACATATCTGAAATCTTAGTACACATACAATGAAACATCACTGAAAATGAGTCCTAGAAATGTTTGAAAAGAATCATCCGCAGCAATTACGGAAGTCAAATAATAGCTTCGTATCAGTGAGAAAACTTTTTTAAACAGGTGATAATGTAGCTTTTTATCATTACTCAGCTTATAGACGTTATAATATTACTCGCAGCCAGACCCTCTGCTTTAAATGGAAAGCAAGTTCCGAGTGGTCAAATGCTCTGTGTAAAGTTACAATTTCCTCCTTCAACTATAACAGCTATTCTACAAACCAACTGCAGAGAATAACAGCGCTAAACTATAAAAATTTGGAACAGTTTGCAGTGAAGCTCTCGATCGCAGGGTCTCCTTTTCAGCTGACTCATAATTTTCAATATTCGAAATATTAAATTATTTCAGATCCTTACATAAAGTTCGTCCTCATTCATCGCTGTTGTATTTTAGTATTTTGACACTAATTTTTGGTTCAACAGCTTCAGTAATTCGATAAATTACTGGAGACCGTTACTCAGACTTAATGAAACTTGAGATCCACGTATAACCGTTTCTTCTTTGGGAAGGTATTTTGGGGTTGTTGTGTTACCGAACTTGTTGGGTGAGTGGTTAACGCTCGAGACTGGAATTCGGAAATTCGCATGTTGGATCACCGGTCCGATTGTCCTGACTTCGGTTTTCCTTGGTTTTCCGAAGTTACTCCAAGCGAATGCCGCGACGTGTTTCCCGATTTACCATGGTTGCGATAATTGGCGTTACTTTCCCCAGCGTTCTCCGTGCCCTAATGACCTTGAAATCGACTAGTAGTAGAGCCCTAACCAATTAAAAACATTGTTACGTCTTCACAGTATTGAACTCCATCCTTCTATAGCTGTGATGACAGCAAATTTGTTGATACATAGATTAGATTGGTGACCATAAATCAATAATTTTCTTTCAGTAATAATCGTGCTACAGGAGACAGTTAAGATCACAGTAACAGATCACCATTAACTGATTTAAGCGATTTGACGGAAATTGTTAGATTTTTATGATCAGGAAGTTTATCCGTTCTGACTATAACTTTGCTCTTAACGTCACTTACTTAGTTGTACACAACAATGACAGTAGAACAATTTCTTCTGATAGGATGCCTGAATAGCATTTTGAATCAGTAACTTCTACGAAAACTAGTTTTATCGTATCGAAACTTTGGCTTGCCTTTCTATCTAAGTTAAAAGTAAGCATTGGAAGCTGTACTTCTTTTCATGAAATCATTGAAATTTTTACCAGTTCTGTTGGCACTGACATTTTGGATGTCCACTTTCAAGTACATTTGTCAGTAATTTTGTGTATGTCACGGTCAACAAAATCCATGTTTTGGATTTCAGAGGATTAACGAAATAATTTCAGGCTAACAGTGGACTAGTTCATACTTGAATACCGTGGCCGGATTCCTTTACAATCCTTGGTAAATAATCTTTTCCGTGACATTTAAAAAATATAACATTCATTTAAAGACTGAATTGGTAAAAAAATAAACCAAGAAAGCATTTGTGTAAGTTTATCGATACGTGCAGCCTCTCCATTATTTTAGCTTCTCAGTTGGTGTATCTTGTGATTTTAGTGATCCACAGTACATTAAACACAAGAAGAACGTAACAGTTCATGAAAATCACTTATGTCCGAGGCTGGAATCGAACCGTCTGCTCCAGGAACTACCCGATCGCTAACCACCATTCTTCCGGGTCGGCGCCCGCGATGCCTACAGTAGCAGCGGATGAGTCCTACCAAGACCGCAGCAGAGGGGTCGACTACTGTTATACACATATTGGCCAGCATTACGTTTCCTTGTTCCCAGTTTCCTGTGTATTCCTCGAAACTATATGTCTCATAAACAACAGTTACAAAATATAGAAAAAATCGTTCATTGTCATTCATTATTGATTAGTATCAGCTTCTAAAATTTTCGCACTTGTTAAACTTCTGGTTGTATTCTGGGTTACCAGCTGACTGGTAACAATTTCACCCCTCAAATCAGTGCAGGTTCTATACGGACTACTGTCGGAAGAGTTCACCATAGTATTAACATCAGAATGGAGTGAAAAGTTGGCCTACTATAATAACTTCAAGTAGCAAAAAGCGTATAAATCGCGAAATAAACTAATGATTTCAAACGTGTCCGCTAGCAATCGCAGCAGTTCGTTAATTACCAAATGTTTTAAATCCACGTCCTTGGATACTTACCAATAACGTTTTCGGTAAGAACATCAAACCAACGTTTCACCTGTCGTTTGAGTTTTAACAGCACCACCCACAGAATATTGCTATAGCTAAAAAGGCGTATTAGATTTTTGTTCTTTGCCTGTTTATGAAACACCACTAAAACCACAAAGGTGACAACAATTTGTGAAATTGTGCCTTCAACTACTGACCCCCTCATCATGTTTTGTTTTTGTTTTGAAAAGTGTTCATTTCGCCTTAAGCAGCTTTCGTTATTAATGGTAGGTGAAAATTAGTTTTTTTTTACGCTAAAATACTGTCAACTCAGAATGCGTTGACGACATCTCATGTCACCGACAACAGTCATTTAGTTATAATTTTTTCCGTATGTTTCTAAAATAATTTTAAATGTGGTAGTAAGGGAACAACATGTCTTCATAGCACACTGCAAAATTAACTAACTTCAAAAATCTGCAATTATTTGTCAACGCACTCACCTAAAACTATCTTTACATTGCAAATATTGATTTTATCATTAATAGTCAGTTATTTTAAGTGAAAGATGATCGGTATAACGTCTTCCTTTCTTTTGACGCTAGCGTTTCTTCAAAATTAACTTTTTGTTTGAAAATGTTAACTTTTAATGTTCTGTATGGACACGTAATTTCTCTTGAATGTTTTAAAAAACTAAAATGAAGTGCTTTCAATGTCTGCACAACAATTTTATTAACGAAATACAATCCATATTTTCGTTTCTATAACGAATATGTTAAAATATGTCACGTTTTTTTATGAGGTGGGTGAGTCTCAATTTTGGATATTAACATGAATGTACCACCTACCGGGTATAGTACTGTCTTGGTAGATGTGTATAATGGGTTGAATAAGTCCCAGGATGAAATGTAGCGATGTGCAATTCAGGTCGTTCGGATTAATATGAGCATGGTAGTAGCAGATATTTTAAAGTATTTTTTTAAGAAATATTACCAATAACTAATACGCAAAAACTTCGATAAATTACAAAACTGACATGGAGGTATTTGTGGCAGTCATTTCTATGTATAATCGGTCCCTTATATCTGATAAATTAATTTTCGTTTTGTCTTTGTTTTTGAAGATTTTTCGAGAAATTTGTCATGTATGGTCCATTGTGTACAATGACAATAATAATTCTTACAGAAGCTGAAAATAGCTTTTCTGTGGAGGACAGGAAATATGTTTCTCAGTCGTAAACGAACCGACCGACCAGCCGGCACGGCGGCATGCGCTGCGCGCAATCATTCGCGCAAATATAAACTGTGAAACAATCCAAAAGGGGTTGCCTGAAGAGGCTTTGCCTGCTACCAGAATTAATTTCAGTATTTTCTTAGAAACTTTCTCGCTGGAAGTTTTTACGTAAACAAATAAAACGGAAGTTAGTCAGCGACAACATTTTACATTACACAGGCGAAACAACTAAGCGCTTCGTGTAACATTTTATTTTTTTTATTCACATGCTTCCATATTTAATGAATAGAATGTATTCGGTATGAGTCTGTTAACTATCAGAAAGGCGCATAATTTTTTTGAGTTATTTTTTATTATTTTTATTGCTTTTTCTGTCGGTTGATGTGAAAAAGTATTTTGATTTCTAATTTTCATGGAAACAAATTACTATTTTTTTAAAAACAGTCACACAAATGTTTGGAATTATAAAGCACATCACCTTGTTCCGCATGTTAAGTATTATGTTTTAGAAATTTTTTCGCACTCATTACTGAAAGTTGATTTTTTTGCTGATTTGCAATACTGTTCGGATACTCCGTGACCTTCACAGGACTAATTTCGTTACTGCCACTATAGTGACAAGTAAGGCACCAAATATCGAAACATTAGTGTCATTACACAGAGCTCAGGGCTCTGATTAATAATATGGTTTTCATAAGATGTATTTGTTACTGAAACTGAACAGTATACCAATATTGTTACTGCCAATAGTAAAGTAATTTTAGACACCTGTCCATTTTTATGTATACGATATTGTACGTTTCACGTAAGAGGGGCGTCATCAAATCACTGTTTCAGCAGAAAGTGTATTACGAGATAAGAAAGTTAGAGCACTATGGGTTGCTTTCTTATCGCAAGAATGGGATTCTGTGAGTTTTTTTCTGACAAGGGGGCGGTAGGCACAAAAGGTTGGAAACCTATGATACCATAATGTTACAAGCTTAAAGAAACAGTCAATGAAAATTAATAATTATCTTCAGCAACAAAAAAATTAACTTTACAGAGCATGTGAAACAGCTAGTGAATACAGAAGCGTCCTCAGAGATTGGTAAAATTGTCTAGCTGGCACAATGGTTCGTGGGACGTTGATACCTGCAGTCCCCCAGGACATAGACCGACCAACCCGCAGCCCCAGTGCCTGATGAAAAAACCGCAACAATAGCCTCTCCCCACCCCACGCAGCCGGCCGTCTTGTTTCCGCATTCAGAGCTCTTCTCCCACTACGCATCTGTTGGACACTGAAAAATTTTTAATCTGAGTTTGGTCATGGAAGGCGGCCCAAATAAAAGAGGACGACGCATCTGGAATAGCTCGCCGTCAGACGGTAATAACTTGGGTGGAGCTGCTAGATGGAAACGCGAGCAAATCGCCTGTGTGGGACGAACATGTTCCCTTACTACGCAGAAGCAGTCTGTCACCACCCATGTGTCTCACTTTTATTTTGTACGGGAATATCCAATTCGGAGCTAGCAAATCGTGCTGCACAAGTTTAGTAGTTACATCTACTCAGTCTTAAAAAAAATTAAGAAGTAGCTAATAAATGTCGGTTGAACATTGCTTCAACTACTTCCTTATGTTGTCCACAATCTGAACGACATATTTACTGCTATACTGATAATCTTCCTTAATAAATGCACCATACGCGACAGAACGAAAGCGCCCTCTGCTAGGCCATTATTTATCCACTCATATCGAGGATCAGCGGTTCAGTTCATACCTGTTGCACTGGTGGATTTAATTAAGTGTTGTTTTCGTCTTAATTTATTACCTATAACGAATACTACTTGTGACAATACAAATAAAAAAGTGTATCTGGCTGTATGACATTAAAGGACAATAAAATTTAAAAAAAATAGAAGTCAATTCCATACGTGACCTATGCAACTATATTACAGTGAACTCATTCGATAA
>JARYHS010007220.1:0-48755 GCA_031002005.1 Vandiemenella viatica
GTCATCACCAATATACACCTTCTACACTCCAAAGACACTCTTCACCCACCTCCTACCTAAAAAATCCGTCTCATTACTTTTCTCACAAACCTCATATTTCCAGTTTTCAACATGCCATTCTTTCCCCACCTTATTATCATAATAAACCTTTAGTTTTTTTTATCTGTGTACCTAGTAAGCTGACTCCCCTTCGCATTAACTTCATCCCATGTTGACCCATACAACTCTACAACTAAAGCAGCAAAATGTGTGAATTTGAGAAGAAGGTTTTGGCCTAATTGCCTGGATCGCAAGGATGGTAACCCCCTAACTCAAATAAAGGTAATTGGAAGGCGGTAATCCATGTCACTCAACCTTTAGATCCTCCTGACTCATGGGACTGAAATTAAGTATTCAAACTGTTGAAAATAACTGTTAACCAACAATTTGACTAGCTGTTGTACAGGGGGCCATGTAAGGTTTTACTGCCAGGTGGTAAAAACTCTGTCAAGTATCATTACACACATGTCTGTTGCTGATTTTAGCACTAGCACAACACACTTCTATTAGTGTAAAGTCCACAAAATCATAACTTTGAAAACCACTGATGCCAGCAGCAACACATCTCTGACTGCATCCATTGCAACAGTCAGTTCAAAGGTTCCACCAGTTACAACAACACTTATTAAAACTACTTTATCAACTGCATTAGCAGCACAATAAACAGTTATGGTGAATATAATAAGATAGGAAAGATGACCCGTCACTTACCACAGATGAAGGCAGGAGGGCGAAATGAACACGTAAAAAACACAAAAACAAACAAATAGCACAATATTTCTGTGAGAAACCTTATTCATGTGAGAGGCAAGACATATGGCGGGGGGAAAGATGTGATCACAACCCGACCTGCCACATGAATGAAACAAAGGCGGGAACAGGGGGTGGGGGTAGAGGTGCCGGAGTTGGAAATGCCAAGGGTGCGGGGATAAGGTTGAACATCGATAGAAGTGGAACAAGATAATCTGTGCGGTTCCTATTTATTAGCTATTCTTGGAAACATTACTAAAAACATTTTACAATATTATTTTGATTTGGATCAGTTATAACTTCACCACAAGGGCAGTGAAGCTATCTTGCACATTCCTTGGTGGGGCATGGCTCCCGATTTGGGAAAATATAAACATGGAATAAGCACTTCTTTCCAATTAACAGCATTTACATGGTATTGAGGTGAACATTACAACTTAGTATGCCAAAACCCTAACTTTATTTCCTTTTCCTTGTAATAATGTTACATAGTTCAAATTAAGAGTAAAAAATGTAATACTACATGAAAAACTGCACTATTTAATCAGAGGACAGTTTGATATAAACCCTGCACCAATACCATTCGTTCAATAAATAGTGGGGACAATAATACCAGGTATCTACAATTGTTTCATCAATTAGGTTGGCTGCCATGTGGAACCACAGATAACTGATGTGAAAGAGATTACTTCTAGCAGTATCATATAACACCATATAATCTAGTTGCTAACCAATCACAGTTGTCAACAGTGCATGGAGAAACATATTTCATTTATTAAAATTGACTTTACATTATCGGCAGTAGTAAAATAAGAGCAAGATAAGAAGGAATTGTACTATTCATTTGAAATTTGTCACATATGTTCTTCAGGTCATACCTTTTGAGAAAAAGTCTACACAAAAGTGAAATACCATACCAAATGTGGTGCCACACAAAAGTTACGAAATGATGCAACTTAAACAGCAGAGACCACCATTTCCGTTAAAGTTGCTCACGCCAAAGATAGTATCTACACTCTATTGTAACGAATGTAAATCGCTGTCATGTTTTTGTGATAACAGGCCATCGGGACCAGATTGAAGAAATGCATAAATTGTTATAGCAAATAATTTAGTTTTCATTAATAAATTAAGGTTGCTGATTTTTTGGCGGCAATATACTGGCATGGTGGTTAGGTTGTATTGCAGCCTGGACCAGAGTTTCAGATTCATTGCTGTGGATTGCAGATACTATCTTTGACAAGAACAATTTTCCTGCAAATGGCATTTTTTTTTACTATTGAAATGTATTGTTTATAACTTTTGTGAGGCATCAAGTCAAAGTTATCTTCCATTTCGCTTTCATGTATACTTTTTCTTAAAAAGGATGACCACAATTTTCAAGTGAACAGCAAAAGTCCTTCTTAGCTCGTTCTCATTATCAACTCAGAATGCCAAAAACAATTAAAATAAATAAAATCAGATATGATCAACACAATCATCAATTACAATTTGCTTCACAGATAAACAACAAAATAAAAATTCTAATTTTAATTACCATGTACAATGGTGTGGTCATTCAAATCCAGTAATCGATCTTTCCATTGAGTACAGAAATTCTCAAGAGCAATCATCTCCTCAACCAATCTTTTGACATTATCAATTAATCTAGTTTTCTTAGCTGCATCCGCTCTTAAGCTCCTGCAAAGTAGTTAAATATAGATATGACATTACAAATCAGAATAAACAATTATCTTAAATAATGCAGTATTTAATAACCACAGCTCAAAAAATTTCCCCACAGGTTGACATCCAAATGATATAAATTATAAAAAAGTATGAAGTCAAATTTACTTTGTAATGGAGCATATTTCCTGTGTTAATTTCTCTAAGCACCTCCTTTCACATTTCCATTTTTATTATTTTTTATTTTTTTTTTTTTTTTTAGGGCAACCTCATCACCTACCTATTTTTACCCTTTACAAAATTTAATTTAAAATTCTTCAAGCTATTGGAACAATTTGCTGAGGTAAATTAAATTTTAATTATTCATATGGCTTAATGCCTTATTGGTGTCAAAGTTGTAGAGGTGGGAAAGGACTTGAAGCAAGGAATGGGAAAGAATTCTGCTATGGCCTTCTGAAGAAACCATCCCGGTTGCACCTGCAGCAATTTCAGGAAACTATGGAAAACTGAAAACTAGATGGCCAGGCAGGAAATTGAACTAGTGTCCTACTGAACCTGAGGTCAGAAATTTTCCAGTTTTAATCATATTCCTAACATAAAATACACTACACTCTGGCATTTTGACTTCCTCGTGTTCTGATAAGAGTATTTCCCGACCCATATTTTTATTTCTATCTTTTAAGTAATCCTCTAACCATCAAGTCACTTTCCATCCACTCAACTAATTTTTACCTTATTACCTACTATTTTACAGTTCAATCTCTCAAATGCCTTGCAGACGTCCTGTGCTACGCTAACAACTTGTACTCCCATCTCAATTTCATCTGAAATATTCACATGAAAATCGTCCACTATCCCCATATTGCTTCACTTTCAGGTGGATACTCCTGTTGAAGATCGAAATTATGCATCAAAGGACTGCCCTATACAGAGGCAAGTAAGGAGGACTTCTTCCAGTCTCGTTCACTAGAGGAACTGCTCTATGGCTGCACAGTTAGTTTGACTACTTGTTAGGTTCAACTCCAGTCACTGTATCCGACATAGATAATTTGTTTTTCGATTCCAAGGTCTGACTTTGAGAATGGAACAAGTTAATTCTGACCTTACAGGTCAACTTAGCAGCTTCATTTGCTGCCCAATTCCCAAATGACCAGAAATCCAACAGAATAAATCCTCATTTCCACAAGATTGACAACATCCGGTATGTCCTCGACGGTGAACTTTTGTTGGAGGACATCCAGTATGTCCTTGGTTGGACTTTATGTTTTGACATACTTTCAGAGGCGTTTACAAACCAGTTCCCTTCCTCATGCAACTTACCTACCACTGAAATCAAACTAACTAAAATGAAATTTTAAATCAGATTCGTCTTCCCTCAGTTAAGAACCAGTACTATTATGGCACTTTTCAGTCCTCTGTTAAGTACTGTATCTCCAGACTCTAAAATACATTTCGATATAAGGTACAGTGATGTATCACACCATCTTTAATATTATTGCAGTAATATTATTCTTACCAGACACTTTATGACTTTTTAGCTATCTAATTCCCTCCCAGAATTCATTAAGATTTTTTTTTTAACTGCTTTATGTCTCTATTTAACATCGAGGTCTTTAGAGACGGGAAAGGATGGGGGCAAGGAATGGGAAGGAATTCGGCCATGGCCTTTTGAAGGAAGCTCCCGGCATTTGCCTGGAGTGATTTGGGAAACCATGGAAAACCCAAATCTGGATGCCCGGACGGGGATTCGAACCGCCGTCCTCCCAAATGCGAGGCGAGAACGCTAACCGTTACACCGCCCCACTCAGTCATTTTGAATTAGTTAGACTGTGCATGCCTTTTGTGGACACTCTTCTGTCCTGGTATTTCTATTATTGTTCTTGAATGATTGTTCCATTAAACCACAGCTTAATGAACCTTTTCCATTCTTATTCAAAACTATCTGATTACCTTTCTTGCCCCCGGTTTTGTAACATAGCCAAAGAAATTTCATTAAATAGTCCTCTTTTCCAATATGTTATTACACCTATGTCATTCATGTACAACGAATAGAACATTAAGTTTTTTGGTTAAACCAATTAGCTACTCTACTGTCCTACACATGTATCATGCATGTGTATATTCAATGTTATGATATTGCATTATAGTCTGGGGAAACTCTACTTCCATCAAACAAAAACAAAAGAGATCTGTGAGAGTTATAAAAGAGCCAAAACACAGGGAGAGAATATTTTACAGTAATGTTCAAGTTGATAAGAACTAGTGGAGTGCTGTTTGCTGACCGATCACTGGCTGTTTACTGACTACAGAATGTCTTGACCTGAATTAGCAATTTCTGAGTGCAGCTATGATACAAATTGAAGGTTTTGAGAGGGGTACGAGCAGCCCACTGACTCTCCACTAGGAAGTTTCATAGTATTCACAATGAGCTCTTGCCTGGTTCCGGCCGCTGCCTGTGAATAATTTTCATCAGCCATCTGCCTGTTGGTGGCGCTTAGTTTACTGCTAGGGGAATTCAAGTTATTGTAAGGCAAAGTGGACCAGTCACTTGGCAATTAACTGTAGTTGTTCAGTCACCAGTGGCCAATAAATAAGGGTTAAATGTTCTCAAAGCTCATTTCAATAGAGAATATTTCCCATGCCTTCCATCCAATTCTGCAACTGGAACTACAAATCGCAGTGTTGTCAGGGAAGGAGTTCCAAATTATAACAGCAATAGGTAATACTGCAAGAGGCAGGAATTATTTAGGAAATACGTATCAATACCTGTCTGTGTTCCTGTATTCCACATTCAAATAGGGAAGAAGTATCGGCACACAAACAATTTTCAGTGTACAGCATTGAAAAAAAAAAGATAGAAGACATATTGCACCATAGATTAATTGTTGAGCTGTTAATAACCGTTGTAACCGATCCCTTACAATGACATGCCAATATTATTGGAGGATGTGCTTAGGATGAAATGCAGCTACAGAAAAAGGATCAACAATAATGGCAGAGGTTGTTGAAATGCAGATTGGACTAGAATGAAAACTGACACTGCATGTTATTGTAACTAGTTTTGTTGTAGGCTGTTGGCTGCCTTGCAAAATGCATTAGATTATTAATGCCATCACAAATATTTTTTTTTTTTTTTTAAAATAAAGTTAGACTGTTCACCAATTAATGGTACAGCAAGTCTGCTATATAGTAGCACAATGTTTCACATTTATAAACATTTGTGTGTCGATACTTCTTTACATGTCATATGGATGCCGAATGCAGTTTTTTCTCAGAAAATAAAGCCTGAGAAACAGCTACAAGGAATATGCACAGGTAATACATATTTCTTGCATAATAATTTGTATGGAATTGCCCATATTTCGAACAATTTTACTTGTTTAATATATATATTTGATGGTTATAGCATACAAAATTTCTTTAATCATATCTCTCATAGAACATGTGTACAAATTTTTGTTACTAAAGGACAATTCCTTCAGAGGCGGTTCAAATTACGAAGGAGCCAAAATCTTGAATCACTCATCTACATACAACAAATATGAAAGCATGTACTAACTTAAACAAGGACAGCCTAAATACACCAATCACTTACAAAAGATAAAAATAAGCAAGACAAACTCAAATAACATTCTAATGAATACTAGGAAATGGAAGCGGGTTTAGGCAATATAAATGACAAGGAAAGGGAAAATGACACATCACTCACCAAAGGCTGCGAAGAGAGAAAAACATATACGATGTATACTAAAATACACAGTTTCTCATCTTATTCCTATTGTAGAGAACGAGTCATGTGGTTCTGGAGGTGTGCGCACGCCAAAGTTTAACACATTGACTCTGAGTGTGCACACCTCTCGAACATCATGACTCGTTCCCTACAACATGAATAAGGTGTAAAACAGAAATATTAAGCATTTAAGTGTACATCATATGTTTTTTCTCATCTGCAGCCTTCAAATAGCATTGTGAATGACACATTTATCATTTGTAGGTAAATGAAACTGAATAAGGTGCCATCGCCAAAATATAGTGTATGTTTATACCATTTTCAGGCCTTCATAGATGCTACCATACTATCTTAGCAGCTCCACTATTACTGTTAGAGAGGCATATCAATAGCCTAGAATGGTCTGCTGCTAACACATTATTGCAGTACAGGATTGAAATAAAACAAAATGATATTACAACAGGAAAATGTCACTACCTTACTACAGTTTTCCAATGTAAGTCTCATCTCTCTGTTCTTCCAAAAACATTCGTTGATTGTACATAAGACTCTCGACAACAGCTGACATATGATTTAATGATTCTTCATCCTTCAGTCTTGGTAAGAACTTAACACCACCTACTGTAAATTCAAAGAAAAATGTCAGAAAAAAGCAAGAAAATGTCTTGGATCATCATTTCCAACAGAAATGTTTACCAAAATCAAATTCAGTAACCTTTTTGTCTCCTGACGACGTTCTTCATGGCAATAATTGATAGTTTATGCATGAAACAAATAAACTTTATTCCAAATGAAGATTGAAAAAATGACTTTGTAACTTTCGGTATACCTTCTTCTGGGTATTCCTGAGAGGAGAAGGAAGTAAAGACTAGATAAAACTAAAAAAAATTACATTGATATGACAATTTTTAAAAATTGCATTGATATGACAGTACAACTTTACCAACTATATACAATACGTTTAAACCATACCTCACTTATTTGTCTCGAGAGTGAATGAACCTTTGTATAGAAATCATTTTCCATCTTCTTGCTGATAAATGGCCATACCAACTTTGAACCGTATTTATCGCAGTCAATTATCTTATACAGGTAGCAGACGAGTTCTTCAAAAACGGCTTTATTCGGAAGTATAAATATCTCCTGAAAATTAAATAAACAAATGAAACATGGAATATAGGGTGCACACAATACACCTGAAAAAATACCAGACCTCATGAATCATCTTCTGTAATTCGTCGCGAACATGATGCTTCAAAAACAACAACTTCAAATTGTCATACAGTAATTCGGAGTACATTCTGGCGTCCATCTGGAAGGGGAAAACACCTTAGTTTTTAATACGACCGTATCTTTTAGAATTTATTGTCATATATTTAAAGCAAGAGTAACGAACCGCTCAGAACTTTCTCCAACTGCACCAGTTTTACTTACAAATACCTTGATAACGCGTCTCAAATTGATATGCTTTTCGCGGGCGAATCAAAGATTGAATCTGAGAGATAAACCGAATTCAAAGACATTAAGCTATAATGCATTTTGTAAAAGAACTTTATCAAAGATCTTTTATAAACGATTTATCATATTTATTTTATCAAAAATATAGTATGATATATTATCCAGGGGCGTAGCTACTAAGGGTCCCTGAGAATACAGGAGCCCCTCAATAAGGGCCCTCACTGCTCAGGGGGGCCCCAACCACTGCTCAAGGGCGGGCCCCTCCCATCCTCAGTTCAGGGGGCCCATACCAGCACACAAAGCAAAAAAAAGGTCGCCCGTCTGGCCTGAGGGCCCAAAATAAATTTTTTGCACCGGGGCCCTTGTTGACCTAGCTACGCCACTGATATTATCAGGACCATTATATAAAATTTTTCATCATAATTCTCTGAAGTGGAAGAAGTAAATATGTATGCTTGTGCAGCCGCTGTAAGTGCAGCTCTCACGATATGTATTTTATTGAAGAAAAAGAAAGAGAAGAGAACTAAACGTGTTTGGGTTAGGCCGTGAATTGCTAAGCGGCCCCTACACGATCAATATTATTGTCAACAATATTGCCCAATATTATTGACTTTCACCCTAGACTGTTCAATAATATTGCACAATAGTTTAGTTGACTTCGAAATGACGGGCGAGCAGGACGTAGCAGCTGTTGCCATGCTTTAATATTCTGCGTTGAAAAAAAGAAATAAAACTGTAAGGCGGATAAATAATTGGTATGTGAAGTGGAAATATTAACACATTAGGAAATTATCTTCGCACAGGAGACATGTAGTTATCAAGATACCATCTGGCTCTGAATTCCTTTTTATAAATTTAAACACTATTTAAGTATTACTCTGTTGGAAGGAGTAAACATAACAAAAACTTATCTGATGATGCAAAATCGCTGTTTTGTTAGCAGCTGTCAACATACACAGTCAACAATAGCACAACCTTTTGTCAGAACCATAGAGGAAAGATTTTTTTTTTTTTAACAGTTTAACGTCCCTTTTTAACAACGTGGTCTTTTAGAGACGGGAAAGGATGGGGGCAAGGAATGGGAAGGAATTCGGCCATGGCCTTTTGAAGGAAGCATCCCGGCATTCACCTGGAGTGATTTGGGGAAACCATGGAAAACCCAAATCTGGATGCCCGGACGGGGATTCGAACCGCCGTCCTCCCGAATGCGAGGCCAGAACGCTATCCGTAACACCACCACGCTCGGTGGAAAGAAATATCTCTTAAGAACAAATACTCAAGTGGTTATGATGGGATTTCCAGTAGATTAATTAAACTGTGCTCGACAGAATTAAGCGATATACTAAGTTTGATACCTGTTTAATATATCATTACCTGAGGGTACCTTTCCAGAAAGGCATAAGTGTGCTGTAGTTAAACCACTCTATAAAAAGGGGGATAACTCATTTGTATCAAATTACCACCCTATTTCTTTACTAACAGCCTTCTCCAAAGTTTTTGAGAAAGCAATGTACAATAGAGTCTATGAACACCTTAAAATAATAAAATTCTAACTAAATCACAATTTGGTTTCCAAAAGGGTCATTCAACGGAACAAGCTATATTTGCATTCACTGACAATATTTTAGAAGGAATAAATGATAAATTAATTCCTGTGGAAGTTTTTTGTGATTTATCTGAGGTATTTGACTGTGTAGATAATAAAATTCTGATACAGAAATTAAAGTATTATGGTATAGATAGTACTGTTAACATATTGCTTAGTTCTTACCTTTTGAATAGAAAACAAAGTGTCAATGGAGAATTTTAAGGCTGCCTTAAGTGGTCCACTGTTTTCTGAGTGGGAATCAGATTCTCAGGGTTCTATATTGGTCCTTAATTGGGGCCATTATTGTTTTTAATATATATAAATGATCTACCCTGTGTTGTATCTAAAAACTCAAAATTTGTCCAATTTACAGATGACACAAACATAGGAATTAAAAATAATTCAGATTTATCTACATAATATATTTCAAATTATGTCTTTGGCCTTATTAACTAATTAGCTTATTAACTAATGGTTTGTTTTTAAACTTTGATAAAACTCAGTATATGCAATTCATTACATCACACAGATTAACACCAGATATAGACATAAAATTTGCAGGCCAGTCCATTACAATACAATACAATACATTCATTTTCCATTGATCCCAATATAAGAGACTGGCTCTGTGGGATGTGGAAAGTTGTCAATTTACAGATAAACAGTTGCATAACAAAATAATAAGTACACCACTAGATGTACAGTCATAGTATACATTGTAACAGCCCTAATACCTGAATTTTGAATAATATTGTACTGTGTGAAATATTTGTAGTGAGCCAAAGTTTGCTTGAAAGTGATTTGATATGTTTATTTTGTAATTTCTTGTAAATAAGTGTATATAGACTTTGTTTTAGGTAAGAAAATTATTTAAAGATCATTTAATATGTTTAAGAACCGAATGGTGCAAGAGAATTTATTAAAAGTTTGTAATTCCATGTATTACTGTGATTTACGATGTCTACAGGACGATTTTCTACCGTTTGAAAGGATTTCTGTAAATAATTTTGTATTTAAGTATCTCTAATTACCATTTCTAATCATTTTGTAATGTTATTAATTAATTTTGTATCAATTCCGATTGTTTTTAATATGTTTGATTGTTTGAGTGATTGTTAATGATCGAGAAATATCGGGCGGATGCCTTTGAAGAATTCTCGTAATTTCGATAGACTCTATATAAACAGATCGCCTGGACAGAGAGTTTAGTTTGCATTAAGTATTAATTCAGTGTTACAGAGACATTCATGCAAGTTTTCAGTAAGTCAGTATTGCATCTTTGGATTGTAACAACTATGCTTGTGAATGTCGCAGACTTGTTTTGATTGAAAATAAACGATCATCTTCACATAACCTAGTTTTTTGGTGGACTTTTAATTAATGCAGTAATATAAAACCACCCAAAGAACCTTAACAACATGGTACATTAAACACTTCCATTACAAAATAATACATACACCAGAAGATGTACACTCATAGGATATATGGTACATTAAAAAAAAAAAAAATTAACAAAATAATACATACACCACAAGATGTACAGTCGTAACATATATGGTACTGTAAACAATTACGTAACAAACTAAATATATACACCAGGAGATGTACAGTCATAGCATACATGGTAAATTAATTATTTGAACTATATTTACACAAGATACTGGCAGTTATTTTTTAGATACCTTAGAAATAAATTCTTCGACAGAGTAGAAGGAGTTGTCAATTAAAAATTCTTTCAATTTTTTCCTGAATTTATTCTTATCATCTACTAGACATTTAATATGTGTTGGGAGCATATTGGAGATATGTATCCCTGAATATCGGACCCCTTTTTGAAAAAATGACATTCAAGAGGTGGCGTGCGTGAAATTCCTAGGTTTGCATAATGATCATAATTTAATTTGGAATGTACATGTATCTGATTTACTAAAGCGATTGGGTGCAATTCGTACAATTTCAGCTATAGGTGATCTCCATATGAGGCAGCTAGTTTATTTTGCTTATTTTCACTCCTTAATGTCATACGGAATAATATTCTAGAGCAGTTCTACCCATAGAGACAAAGTGTTCAGAGCCCAAAAGCGAATAATAAGAATTATGTGTGGGGTTAGCAATAGAACTTCATGTAGAGAGCTGTTCAAGAATTTAGAGATTTTAACATTGATGGCTGAGTATATATACACAATAATGTCCTTTGTAGTCACAAATTATACTTGTTTGAAACAAGTAGTAAAATACACAATTATGGCACTACCGAAGATTACAAGTCATTGGTTCAAATAGGGGTCCGATATTCAGGGATACATATCTTCAATAAGCTCCCAACACATATTAAATGTCTAGTAGATGATAAGAATAAATTCAGGAAAAAATTGAATGAATTTTTAATTGACAACTCCTTCTACTCTGTCGAAGAATTTATTTCTAAGGCATCTACAAAATAAATGTAATTGACATAATTAATGTACCATGTATCATATGACTGTACATCTTCTGGTGTATGTATTATTTTGTTATGCATTTGTTTTTCTGTAAACTGACAACTTTCCACATCCCACAGAGCCAGTCTCTTATATTGGGATCAATGGAAAATGAATGTATTATATTGTATTGTATAAGTGAATGAGGTTAGCAAGTGATACTCGCACGTTCAATTTTTCGACTGATGATCGATAGATAAGGTGCTGCCTATTGTAGTCATGCTGTTGCAACCAAACACCCTCAGCAAAAGTCCGCGGGATTACAAACTTAAAAGTTTTAGTAAGAATATGAAAAAGGAGGCCTACATGTTATGATAAAACAAACGATCAAAGATGATTAAGATCACCAAAGTACGCTACAGAGAAAGATTAATTAATTATTCACAAACGCAAATCACCAGAAAGAGAGCGACTAAACTGTTTTCAGACAGCGCTTTACTAATCAGAGCCTTCCCACATCACACCAATCGACCGGGATTCCTGTCTGCTGAAATAAAGTTTTAAAACAAATAAAAAGTGGCTTAAACAGGGGCGTAGCTACTAAGGGGCTAGGTGGTGCAGTGCACCGGGGCCCCTATGCTCAGGGGGCTCCCAAGCACAGTTCAGAGTCCCCACGAGCCTTCATGGCAAACTGGCGACTTTTTTTTTAGCTCTACAGTCGTCTAAGGGGCCCCCTGAGACACAGGAAGCCCCTCACTAAGGGCCCACTCACTGCTCAGGAGGGCCCCCAACCACTGCTCAGGGGGCCCCAAAGCATAACTCAAGGGCCTCATCCTCAGCTCAGGGGGCCCTTACCAGCAATACAGAGCAAAAAAAAAAAGGTCGCCCATTTGGCCTGAAGGCCCAAAATAAATTTTTTGCACCGGGGCCCTTCTTGACCTAGCTACGCCACTGGGCTTAAACAACAAACTAAATAAAAACGAATTATAAATTGACTATTGAATTCTAAATACACATATTTCATTTATAAACTAATTTATATATATATTTTCCTTAACTGAGCCGCAAATTTGTTACTTTTCGGTATACATGCACTGAAATGTTATTTTACTGTACACCCGTTCTTCAAAGGATTGAATTGCGCATGAGCGAACATTGTTTTCAGTTTTCACAAGTATTTCAGGATTTCCGTTGCTAAAACCGTTTCGAAAATAGATTAATATATTTAAAAAAAAAAAAAAAAAAGAACATGTACCTAAAAGCGACCCAGGGTTGAACAAAGAATAACCTGGCTTAAAGGATGAGCGGTATCTTTTAGAAACTGACGTATGGATGACAAGTGCATCGACAGGGAATATAAATATGGCTTATGAGCGCCACGATGAGCCTAGGTTAAACACAGCTGTGAAATTTGTATACTTGGAGTTCGAGATAGTTTTGCTAACGGCCTGAAAATCTTATAATTGTATGTGTATAGGGGAGCGGGGAGGGATCGATTAGTGGGAGACTCGCCACAGTGCTAGATTTCATACAAGGATAAGAATAATTGACAGTCCCGCTGCTTGATTTAGTTCATGCGTCATAAGTTGCTATTGAATCGGAAAAGTTAACAGGAAGAACGTGCCATTTAGAAATGTTATCCAGGGTGGTTTTTTTGTGTGTGTTTCTGGTGTAAGTTTCCACGTTCCATTTGGAAGGTTTGTCTTCATTATTAATTGAGATTGAGCTAGTGTCTCGGTTGCCATTTGCCTTAATTACGATTTTTATCTTGATTGAATTTAATTCCGATGGAGCGCACACTCCGGTGGCAGTTTCCCTAAAAATCCATTTTCCATCTTTCTTTTTGCCCTCTACGAATTTTAATTTTAAATTCTTTCATGTTTTTGGTAAATTATTCATCACTTGTTAATTTATTCCAATCCCTGCCTGCTTTATCTACGACAGAAAATCTTCCCACAGCGTTATGCTTGAAATCGAGAACCAACCCGTGGTCATGATCTTTTTTCCTTTCCATGCTCAACTATTAATTCTTCCGCCAATATGTTTCCATGCCTCATCACCAATAAACGCCTTGTACATTCCCAGAATTCTCGTCACCCTACTTTTATCTTCCGATGAATTCCATTCCAGGTCCTTTATCAGAACAGTTACTGAATATGGTCTACAGTAATTTCCAAAGACAAATCTATCAGGCCCTTGTCTGTAACCGCTCCAACTCGCTACAAAAAATGTGAATTATATAGTATACCATTATATTCTGAGTGTTATGTAACTTCTAACAATGTCATTTTTTGATTTCAACAAATGTTCACGTGCTATGGACTCCTGACACTTTGTTCAGGAGTATTTTGACATCAAATATTGTATGCAAAAAGATACCGGTATTGTAAATTGAATATATGTCCACGTTAATAAACTCTTTTTGCCGTTTTGTGAATCTTCTTGGAGAGGAAAGGGGGGGGGGGGGGGCAGGGGGCCGGGAGGGAAGGGAGGAAGGGAATGTTGAATGTGCAAAAGTTTTTCATTGGTTTAACTGTTGAATAATTTTTGTATATTAGGAACGATAGCGTCAAATGTACAATTCGTACTTTACTAATGAACTTTTTTTTACGGCAAAATCTTTTGCTACGGCGAATGCTACACTAATACAGTGAGGAAGGAGAGTTCTCAGGTAAAATTGGTACTTCACTACTATTTCTTTACCTACAGTTTGTATGCATATTTAAATAAAGTCCTAAAACTCTTGATACTAACCAGGTATAAAAATCGCTTCATAGGCATGGGCTCGTAACCCTAACATTTGAATGTATTTGTGGCTTGGCTGTGCTAACATTCTCGTTTGTATTATCCTATTATTTCGAATTATATTGTCTCTGATTTCGAATGAGGTGGTTAACTGGTTATGTTTGAGATAATGCTACCGCACTCTCGTAGCAACTTCGAGTTAACTCTCATAGTTACGCCATTCACCGATAGATGGCTCTAATATTCGAGCTGATAGAGAAATTTGGCCATGAGCATAAAGGTTTAATCACAATCATATTATTGAGCTCATATTTGATCAGCCCAAGTATTGAATTTTGAGAAAGTCAAGTACCTGGATTAATTATATTCCTTATGCAAATTAATTTAAAAAACCATCGGCATCCTTAACAAAACGAGTCGACATGTATGACTAAAACAACAAAACGTTCAGAAATTGATGCATGGCAAAGTGGCATACTCCAGATATAAATAACCTGGACGACAAAAAAGGCGCTAAAACAACTCTAGTAAAACAACGAGCCATGAATTTTTTAGATTCACTGCTGTTCTTCAATGTCGGTAACGTCTTTGTTGATGTTGAGCTCACGCGAACTTTATGGCAACCCCATTTTTGTTTCATTCGACGATTATCAGCATGATCAAAGATGACTTGCTCGCATTATATTCCCAAACTACTATGAGGCACTGTTTCGTTACTAAGCCTTGCAATGATACCTTGGTATGAAACAATTTTCTTGGTATCTATTGCTGTCCATGAAATACGCTTGATCAGGTTCAAACTCATTTGACAGTCGTTTTTGGCAATTGTAGGAAGTGATATGGAGATAATGTTGACTGTTTGGAGAGTTGTGATACTAAAGTCTTTGTTTTTTCTTACTTTGTTCATGCGTTGCTTCGCATTAAGACCACTTTTTTCGGGTGGGGTGGGGAGGGAGGGAGGGGGGATGCCCAGAAACCGTAATAAATCCTGGATTTGAACCTGGGACCGATACACCTCACCAGCAAAGTGTTTCTGCATTTACATACCATATTTTCCTTGATGCACTGTCTTACTGGGATGTCTTTTACCCTTGGTGGCTGCAAACGATAGACGTGATCGATAAACCATAGTTGACGTGATCGATAAACCATAGTTGCCCCGTACATAAAAAGTGATGGTGACCGGCCGTAGAAAGGAAGGATTCTCTATCGGCCTTCAAAGACTACAGAACTCTCTCTTCAAGCCGTTTGATCACTATTTACTAACATGGAGGAAGGAAGGTAGAGGAGACGAAATAACGCTAAATCTGTGTAACCTCATATAAAAAAACTCGTCTCCTACTGCGCATGCGCGGCGGCCATAGGAATAACCCCAAAACATTGGGCTGTTTGAACTGTGTCTGCTGCTGAGGATATTTCATTTTCTAATATTCTAAAGTTTTCTATAATGCCAAGTTGTGTTGTATACGGTTGCACAAACAGACAAAATAGGAAAGGAATAGCGTTTCATAATTAAGTCACATTGTAATTATTGTTCTTGAAGTGTCTGGTAGGTAATTGCAACATTAGGGCCCATGGTTATAAATTTATTCATTGCTCTCAATAGGATAATGTCGTTCTCAAATATTTGTTGCTGTAGTGTAGACAATCAGCATATGTTACTACTTTGCACATAAAAGGCTAGCCGTATTGTAAACAAGTGTTGGAAGTCTAATTTAAGGGTGTCAAGTTTACATCGCGATACAATGAATATGGTATTCTGCATGCTTTAGTCCAGTTCAGTTTACACTGAAAGTGTACGATTAAATTAATTGTGATAATTTGTGCCGTGCAAACTATGAAATGTGATGAAGCAAACGTTGTTGTTGCCCGAAATTTAGTTCGCGATGCATTTCTTGTGTTTAGGTGTGTCTACATAGTTTGATTTTGTAGCGACAATATTAATGGAAATGTGGATAGGTTGAAATGCAGCCTGTACCAGAAGGGACAAACAATTTTTTCTGAGTTGTTAGTAATTTCATAAGCGCCATGTTAGTAACACAACGTGTATCGTAATGTATACTACTCCCGTTCAAGCTTCTGACTTTTGGAGACAGCCGTGTTTCTACGACCGACCAACATGGCGACCTCCCCACTTCACTTCTCTCTACCCGGCTTCACTCCAGTGCGTCTCCATATATTCCTCCATGTTTATTAAGAGCTGACCCAACGTTTAACAGGAAACCTACTCTACCTCTCAAAGATTAGATGACATGGAGAATTGAATAAAAATGTGTTAAGGGTAACATTAATTAGCCAATCCACTGATGTAGGCGCTTTAAGTAATAACACCAGATACATCTCTCTAACTTAAATGATTTGAAGCTTTCAATTTCCAAGTATGATAAGTGATGATAAGTTGATTATGAAGGAGCGTATGCGTCGTCATCTGATTAGTGTTTTGTTTTGTTCTGTGTGTTATGTATTAATTTGTTTGTAAAATATGTAATATTTGTAGGTGAAGCATTAGCCTGGATGATAACAGAAAACGCCTGAAATTCACAGATTGGAAGGTCTGGAAGTCCACTGCTCCAGGCCGAACGTTATTTTTCTTTATTTTTATTTTATTTATTTTTCTTACGAGGTCATTAGAGGCCACAGAGGAATAGAGACAAGGAACTGGAAGAAAGTCGGAAATGACCTTTTGAAGGAACCATCCAGGCATTCACCTGGACGTTTGCAGAAAAAGGCGGAACTCCCATTAACGTATCTGAAATATTGTTCCATCACATAGAAAAATATTAATATTTAGCAGTTCGTCTGCATTTCCGTGATATTGTTTGTGAGTTATAGGTTGAAGAAATGTCACTTTTTATAGTAGCCTCAATCTAGTAGTAGACCAGGTACGCTCTATGATAAGCTTACGAAAAATATGCATTAAAATATCTATCGTTATGTAAAATACACAAATACGAGTCTAATTCATTAATTTCTACGTTAATTTTTACTAAAAAAAATTTTTCTTCAGGTTTAGCAGCTCAACTTGTTTGAATTTACTTCCTTAGAGGTACACATTATTTGCAAAGGGATACCTAATTTTGTTTTCTCAGCTCACACGGAATTGCAGTTAAATAATTATCACGCATGTATAACGTGCAGAAGTATTGTGGCAAACATTAAACTGTTCTTATGTAGAAGCATGTTTGCACAACTAGTCGTAATTTACATTTCGCTGCTGTGTCTTGAGCTTGCGGTACACACCACACAACCTCTTCACTTGGTCGCGATGTTTGTCCCGGAGATTACGTCACAGTGACGTCACGATACAGTTTGCAGTTGGTGGCCATTGTTCTTAGCAGACAGGTCGTAAACATTGTGCGCTGTAACGCTGTTTAGGGACCAGAGAGAGGTCATCAGAATATCACACCACGCTGGTTATACGAAGCAACAAGCTGAAGGAAACGAAGTATTCAAAGAGAAAACCAAAATAACAGTAATAACGACAGACAACAAATTAATATTACGATCAGTTTCCCCGACATCATGATCAACAAAAATCTAACGCGATATCTTTCGCGTGTTATCGAGGAACTTATCTTAACAGCAACTTTTTACGATGTTGTCCACATTTCTCACTGTTCTGGAAAACCATTTACGTCAGACTGAATCGAAACAGTAAAACGGGAAGAATAATTATGCAATATGAATCGTGCAGTTATTAAGGTAAGAAGTTTGGAGTTTGTAAAAATCGATGTAGCCAATGCAAACGAAATGAACATTAAAGTATGTGGAGATAGTTTTTCTTTTCACTCATGAACATCAATGACAGGTTACGAAAGTAACAAAACATCTTCGTAATTTGCCAAAAACGCTGAAAGTACAGGCCAAAAGTAGAAAGGGGGAAAACGGATGTGTAGGGAAGTTGCCATCGCAGCTAAGTAAAATTAATTAATAATAATTAAATTATCTTACCACGTGTACTTCGTTCAGGTGTAATTTAAAACACAATACAGGCGCCACAGGATAACTTAATTAGTGAGAGAACTGAATTCCAAACTTAGGTAAGACCATTGCTTGAATATGATAATGTAGTGTGGGACCTACGTTTTGAGTATCCATTAAGGAGTCGGAAGGGGTGCAATAGAGGACAGCTGCATTTATCTGGGGAAATTATCACAGAAAACAATGAGTAACTGATATGATAAACGAGCTGCTTTGGGATTCATTGGAAGACAGGAGGAGGGTGAAGATCTTATTTTTTTATCTGCTTTACGTCTCTCAACAGTGAGGTCTTTAGAGACGGGAAAGGATGGGGGCAAGGAATGGGAAGGAATTTGGCCATGGCCTTTTTAAGGAAGCATCCCGGCATTTGCCTGGTGTGATTTGGGAAACCATGGAACCAAATCTGGATGCCCGGAGGGGGATTCGAACCGCCGTCCTCCCGAATGCGAGGCCAGAACGCTATCCGTTACACCACCACGCTCTGTGAGGGTGAAGAAAGTGCTGGGAGAGCACAAGGTGGACATTAGAGACCAGACTTGGAAAGATATTGGTGCAAGAATTAAGAGTAGTGCATGGAAAGTATAAGATGATCATGACTATAATCTGGCAGTCGATTTTAGGCTTAAGGGAGAGGGAAAATTTTCTTTTATACGTAATGGAATCAGTTGTTGAAATAAATAACCAAGGAGGGTGGTTATAATTTACCAAAAAAACGCTTAAAAATTTAAAATTAATATTCGCAAAGGTTAAAATCACGAGTGTACAAGAAAGGGAAAATACTATGTGTAAGGAAATTGACACCTGATGGTACGCTTTATTTCAATTAAATCAAATTAATTAGAAAAATCTTATTAGAAGCTAGTCTGGAACAGCTGAGCCTTATGCTACGGTAGCAGCCTAGCCTAGAGTTAATAGAGAGGTTTTCTCCTACTGTTTATCCTCAACTGAAGTTCGATGCTTTCTACCAGGAACGGGTAATCCGGTGTAAACTCTATGCTGTGTCAACTGATTTGAGTCAGAGGAAATCCGCCAGGTCAAACGACCCAGGCTGACACTGACGAGGCAGTTTAAAACTTTTTAGACCACTCCTCGAAAACCCCAAGTCCACCACTAGTTGTAAATAGGCCCCACACCGTAAATGTAGGCCCTGTATATATCTTATGACCCCCAATAGATTTAAGTAGGCCATCATAAGTCAAAACCCTCCATTAGCTTAGATAGGCTAAAAAGCATAGATCTAGGTTCCCATGTAAATATGTTAATGTATATAACCCCCCCCCTTAGTTTTAGTTAAAAAAAATCACAAAAGTTCAAAAATCAAAAAACAGTAGATTTAGATGTTAGACTTAGAAATTAGACTTAGATATTTTTGTAACCCTGGCTAAAGAAAGGCAGACGGGCTTTGCCCAACCAGACGAAATTTCAAATTCAAAGACTAAGACAGAAGTTAGTCCAAAAATCCCACAACAGGACAACAGGAAAAGGGAACCCCCTGGAACTGCAACTGCACTGCAGGAAACCTGCGCCAGATGACGCTGCTGCTGCTGCTGCTGATTTGAGCAAATGAGCATATACGTAGCACATGGCTGAACATCATGTGCTGTAGAACCTTCGAATGAAAGAAGATCAGTTTACAACTGGCATAACAGATACAGAACCACTAAATAAGATGCTCTGCCGTGAACAATCCTCTGAATTTTTATATATCACACGAAGTTATTGACTATCCAGACACGGAAACATAATATTCGCATTTAGTGCTGATTAATTCATATTATTTATAATATTACTCTCCACAACTTCTATAATAAATGAACGCAGTCAGTATAACAACTTGATGAGCTTACGACTCATGATAGCAGGTTAACACGTGACGGCCACTAGTCCATAACATATTTCCAAGTAATGAGGTATTAATGACGTTGGTCCATTGAGATTTCTCGGCAGATCAACAAGAAAACCAGAAGGTTAGAACTGTCGAGAAAACAGTATCACCATAAAAACTGCGATAAACAAACAAAGATTCTGATATGATAACACAAAAACTAATGAAAATAGATCAAAATATGAAAAAATTGACCTTGTTTGCACAGCGATTATTCTGGAGTAATCTCTAGGCAATTCAGTCGTTGTGGCACAGATTTAATGTCCAGCAGTTTTCTTGATTTGAGCCCCAGCAGTGAAAGAAATGTTTATCATTAGGACAGGACATGTACTGGCTTAGGATTCAGACAAGTGCCGGTTGTCCTATTGGATATGGGAAAACTACAGCTTAACGTGAAACCCGAACCTGGAAGCGTTTTGGCGTACTTTCACCTTACACAGTAAGCTGTGCCAGAGGTGAAGGTCAGGTTAAGTCCCCGCCGAGGGAGGGATTCGAAGTGGCGACCTCTCGACCTTCAAACAAACGCCTTGACCACTGAGCCACTGACCACGTAAAGCAGCCTTTAAACACACTGAGCGAAAGAACTGGCGTTCCGGCTCTGTAACTTGGTCTATTTTCTGTTGAAGACGTAGAACGCCTTTTTAATGCACAGTGCGCAAGCTGCTGAGAGGAAGAAGTGTAGAATATGTTACCTCGATGAAACGGTGTTGTTGGCGGATGCCAATACGGAAATGTGGTGTGTATGGAACAAGAAAGCAAACTCATACGCATAGGAGGTAAGTAATAAACATGTAAATAGGAGCAGGATGTGGTTAAACTGGTTCAGAAATTTAAATATTTCAAAAATAATGTAAGACTTTCCCTGCGAATTAAAAATAAAAATACTGTAATATTGCGTAAAATTACGATAATCTTACATTATTAAGTTAGTGCGCGTAGAGTATGAGCAGGGAGACAGGCCTAACAATTATTATTTGTGCGCACTTGAATTGCCAGGGACAATGGAGGCGGTCAGAGAACCCCGCGTGGCATTGTTCCGCTCGAGAACCGGTCGACCCTATCAGCCAGTGAAACTTTCTATAGAGTCTTTGCCCTAAGGCAGAATATTTATGTCTCCAACATCCACCGTAGATAATTACGTCTTCGTAACATTTTAAAACTAATGCGGATTTACGGAAACAAGAGTCAGGTCGGTCGTCCACTGGACTCAGGAGCCGAATTTCGTCTGAAACGCATTCGTGCGAGTAACTGCCGATTTGACGGCCGACCAGTTCGTCCGATTAGCCTCGTCCACTGCAGCCGAGTAACGTCCGACACATATTGCCGATCGGTAATTGCTGCTTCAGCACTAAGGATTGTAATCCCGCAGTGTTTTCAATCCCGCGGGATCCGCGCGGGATTAGCGCCAATCCCGCGGGATCCGTGCGGGATTGGTACAAACAGTTTTTTAACGCATATATTTAAAACATAGATACTTAAAATGTTAATAAATTAAATAATAATTAAATTAATAAATAATTTTTAATGTTAAGTCATAAAAATTAATAATCAACAATATTTTGATTGGTCAAATGACATTAAAACTTTTTAGCGTGTCTTAAGTATATTTCAAGGTTTTACATTTTTGTTTTTTAATCTAAAAAAATTTTTAAATAAATAATAAAAATTGAAAATATTGAGTCTTATTATGTGCCTTACATCACATAAGTTTAAAAATATGTTTTGTTTAATGGCCAAGTTACCAGAGGCTTTTTTTTTTTTTTTTTTAAATTCTAAATAAACTTTTTATATCACCGAGAAAAGCATTCCATTTCACAAAGTGTAAAGTGTTGGCTCAAAACAAGATCTCATAACTTTTTGTTACTGCACAAGCACGAGACTTGGCCTTTTTTTGCGTGATTCATTATTATATCTCCTGATTCCTTGATTGATATTACAGTTGATTCAATGTTATTAAACTCACCAACACGTAAACTGTCAAGTACTTATGTGGCGTAACGACGTTTTTAGAGTGAAAATTATTATTTTTTAGTAAGAAAGGAGACTTTCTCGGCGAATGATTGCAGTGAAGTCATCATAGGTTGGCTATCTCCGGATTTCATTGCAAACACACGAAATTACACACGTGAGGAAGACGGCGGAGGCAGCCGTCGAAGTATGTTGTTCCTACAACACAATTCGTCGATACACCCGTGAAAATTTCATTATAACTTTTTTTACCTTTAGTCGAAATAATAACAAGGTGAAGAGGGATTAATCGAAAGCCTGAGTGGCACATGTAAGCAGGTGGCTTTCGTCAAAGAAACGCATTCACGCAGCGGCCAAAACAATAATAAGTCAAAGGATATACAATTTGCTTTTGATAGCTGTTAAATAAATAGGTACGCGATCGTTAAAATAACGATAACATTAGTTTCGTATCAACGAATAATTAAATTTTCATCCGTAAATTAGGAAATTATCACAATTACTTTATCTGCAAATACAGAAAATGGGAATAATGAAACCGTGAATAAAAAGCTGTAACCGTGTAGTTTAGATAACGTGTGCGACACTTAAAAAATAATTATATAGTTAGAAAATCGTACTAAATACGCACCATAACTCAAATGACAGAAATATGTAGTCGAAACAAACGTAAGTTTTGATGAATACGTAAAAGTGTATTTATTTACTTACGAATGACGAAGGTTGACAAAAACAAACGCTTGTTCACATGAGTCAAATGCCAACTGCAAGAACAGGCAAACAGTGCAAAACATCCGACAGAGACCGAGTGGGGCAGCGAGTCACGCAGACTGACATGCGTTTCCGCCGGATTTTGCGGATTGCGGATCCGCTTAATTTTGTGCGGGATCCGCCAGACTGTCTAATGATGCGGGATCCCGCGGGATTGCGGGATCCCGCTTTGCTGGATTGCAATCCCTATTCAGCACCAAGCGAAAGGGGTGTTTTTATAAATGTTTAGTGGCTTACATTTCGTAAAAATAGACTTTACCTTGGCCACGCGTAATATTACAAGCGTCAGGACAAGTGTGTGGGCAAAACATCTAAGAAAAGTAAAACTAAAACAGCGAGTCAGACGTGTCCAACGATGAATACTTTAAAGATTGACAGAAGCATACAGAACCGTGGCAACAAATTTATTAACCGTTGCCATTGGTGTATGGCTACTGGACCTTGAAGTAAGGAAACGGGGTGCCATATAGTACTGGCTCAGAAAAGGGAAACAAGATAAGGTAGCAGAAATTGTAGGCAGCGAAGCAACATCGGAGATGCACATTCGGAAGCTTCTATTGGCGGAATGGCAACAAGAATGGAACAACAGTGAAACAGGTCGAAGAGAATATGATGTGTTCCCATCTGTAGAGGAGAGGTTAAAGTTGAAGTACCTTCAACCCTCTCCCGGATTGGTACACTACCTTACAGGTCACGGGCCATACAATAGCTGGCTCCGAAGTCGAAATATTGTGAACGCAGACAGGTGCGAATGTGGTGAAGAGAGTACGCCGGAGCACGTGGTATGGGAGTGTGAAACAACAGCCAGTTTGAGAGAACACCAACAAGCTCGGCTGCAAGGTAGGGAATATTTGACATACTGTGCGACGAAAGTTTGTGGCATTTGCTGGACGAGGCAGCTGATCTAGCCTCAAAATTTTGGAAGGAGAAATTTATAAAAAGGAAAAATGTCGAGCGAAATCAAAGGCCACAGATAGCAGAAGAGGAGAACACAATTACACCGGATTGACGGAAGATATCCTACGACAATGAGCAACATCAATCGTCGGAGGAACTTCAGTGTGCTCCAGAGAGGCCGTCTTCTGAGCGACAACTGGGGCCGTCTTGGTATTCCAGGAGGTCAACTCTTGATGGCCTGGGCGGCTGACTTTGCTGCCGGTTCCAGGGGACTCTGCCTTTGGAGCGCACACAGCACCAAGAAAAATGAACAATAGTGAACCGAAGTGCGGCTGTGACAACTGGTGGTGGTAATAGTAGTATTAGTAGTAGTAGTAATGGTATTAGTAGTAGCAGTAGTAATGTTAGTAGTAATATAATGGACAATAGCAGTAGTAGTAGATTTAGTAGTGGTGTGGTACCCATTCTGTTTAACAGTAGATGTAATAGTTATTGGAAATTGAATCAAAATTTTCTTTCATTCATTGTTTATATGTTAATATGTTATATATATATATATATATATATATATATATATATAAGATACAAATATATGTAAATGTAAAAGAGTGGAAATAAGGGCCCAGATCAGATACTAGGTGCTGGGCTATGTTGCATATGGAAAATAAATAAATAAAGCGTCAGGGCCGCATTTAGGAGGTGTTGATCCTTGGGCTGAACCTGCGATGCGCGCCCTACCCCGCTAATATGTTAAAGTTCAATCTCGGTTTTTATAGTTATTTTCTAACGAAAATTCTAATATAAACATTTGAAATTTACAATTTAATTGTAGAATATTTCACTATGTCTTATCTAGAAAAATATAATATTGTTGAGATAAAATAAAAACAACTGAAAACAGGGCCGCCGTAGGCGGGCGTGCAAGGCGTGCAACGCACGCGGGCGGCACGTCGAGGGGGGCGGCAAATCGAGTGATCGACAGTCGCCTGCCCACAATAGTTGCCACTCCATTGTCGCCGCGACGAAATTTGCAGCGTATTATGTAGCGGGGGACCTTTTATATATATATATATATATATATCTTCTGCTTTATGCGGCCGTCGACACTCGGCAAATAATGTTCGAAGGGGCGGCAATCTCACAGTTTTTTTGACCCGATTCTGAAAATTCCTAGATCAACCACTGACTGTAGTTAGACTGAGGGCGGCATAATCGGAATTGCACGCGGGCATCACTCTGAACAATTATTGAAGAAAATGAATGCGAAGTTGAGAGCTATGTCCATGTTGCCAATTTCACAAAAGTCAGTATTTCAATTTTAAAAATAAATGAACATGCAAGGAAAAAAAAGAAAATACACAAAAAGAAGAATTATAAGAAACAAGCAAATTTTGTTTTTGTGATGCGGGCTGCAGCCTACATAGCGTATTCCTAAAAGCAAGCGGTGCCGACGAGAGTGATTTCTCAAATCGTTTGAGAATATTCCAGTACGAAATTCAAATAATTTACTGTACAAATTTTTAGTAAAATAATTATTATAACTGCGTAGACGCCCTTGCAATAATTGTCCTTTCCGCAGATATTTTCGTTAAAATATTTATAGTGACTGCGTACTACCACAGCATATGATAGAGTTTGAAAAAACACAAATCAAGGTCAAATAAAAGATTTTAAAAAAAATGAAGACTCGTTTATTAGGCGCGCAGCATGCGTTTGTAATTCGGGCCGAGTACATCCGACTAATCACATTCAAATGGGATTAGTCGGATGTATTCCCATTCAAATGGGATCGGTCCGTCACTCGGCCGGATTCGGTTGTATTCGGCCGAGCAGGTCGTGTCCAGTGGACGCGTGGCAACGCCTTTATCTGTCTCGGGATTAGTCGGTCATATTCGGCCAAATTTCGGACGCACGAATTCGGTGCCAGTGAACGACCGTCAAGTGAACGAAACGAATCGAGACATGCTTAAATAGATATGCCTCTTCTCACGTAAACACGCGAGACGAGGACGGACAATCTGTTAGACAGATAAGCTTGATATTCGAAATTCTCTGAAATGACGACAGGGAAGTTTGACCCAATCAGAAAGAAGCTGTATGAAGGGGCGTGATCTAAAAATGATATTTGTGTATGTGACTGTCCAGTAATATAATTTGTTTATTTGAAGTTACTATTTAATGCAGATTAATGTTTCGTGTCTGAACATATCGGGAGATCGAAGAAAGGACCTAGAGACGTCATTGATGTTACCAACTTTCATGGGTGGGAGAATAACGCCTCCCGAGATGTCGAGGCAAGTGGCGATGATCGCAACGAGGACTGATCTATCGATGACGATCGGTGACACAGCTCTGATTGACCACTAAAATTCAAATAAGCTCCCTTGCCCACATAACGGCCATGGCAAGGAGACTTGCGGATAAGGATTTCAATCTATCGAACAGTAATGAGTAGAGACCGGATTATATGCATTTGTATATCAAGCCCATTTACACAGGTTATTGCATATTTTACCTAAAACATAATATTGCATATTTTCGCTATATTTACAATATTTTTCGGAAGTGAACCTAGTTAATAAATAAAATCTTACGTTGTACCGGCAAAACCTACTAGCAGCACAGCTCTCAGTCTACAACGATTCGCTGAAGAACCCACGTTTGGGAATATAAATAAGCTGATTTAATTAACAAAGAAAGCGTTTCTTAAGGCACGTTCTCGTACTAATGCCTTTTAAAAAATTACCAAATGTGCCTTTACCTCCGGAACCAGTGGTAACTGGATGTTTGACGTGAATTGAAGCTGTATCTACTGTTTTACAATGACCATTTCGAGGCCGTTAAAGGTGGAGTAAACGACTTTGATAGTGGAGAGGCTATGACAGTTTGTCAGTACAAAGAAACATTTAACAATTCTAGTATTAAAACTGTAGCTGTGATTAGCATCCGCTTTTCCCACATACCTGCGAGTATTAAATAGCTTGAAACTAATGGCTGAATTTAATCAGTTAATAAAAATCAGAAGTATTCTTGTGTAAACTTAAAGTGGAGTTTGAAAATATTTTGAACAATAACTCAGGTTTTGAACCTTTGTGTCAAATTGATAGTTTTAGTAATGGGACGGGTGAACTTTTCCCAGAAACAATGACTGCCAGCACGGCACCCAATTTCAAGTACTGCCCAGTTACATCAGTGAATGTGGAACGGTCCATATCCACTTATAAAAATATTTTGAGAGATCAAAGAAACAATCTTAGCATTGTATATTTGGAACAGTACCCGAATTTTTAAGTTTACAAAAGTAAAAAAAAAGTTAAATAATTGTTAATTATCGAATTTATAAATATATTATTCAACTACTTCCTGCATGCTGATTTTGAAATAAAATGTCTAAAAATTACTATTTTTATACCATATTTTATACTTCGTTGCATATTTTGAGCATTTTTCGTGCATTTTTCTAGCTTTTTGTGTTGCATATAATCTGGTCTCTATTGATGAGCTTAGCGGGAGCATGTATTTCTAATGATTTTTGTTTTTTTATTTCATAAAATGGACGGCGTGCCTTTGTTATTTCTTTGAATCATTAATTTTGTTTTGTAAATTGTTAACGTCACATAATAATAATTATAGCCAAGAAATAGGTTCATTTTGTATGTCTGAAATTATAGTTTGCTTTTGTTTATGTGTAGTAAAACAAGGGTGTAGTCTTTGATTGTGATTGTTATTAACGTAACTTGGATCACCCTTATACAACCTAAATTTTAGTTCAAGAATAAATAGCCAGGATATGGTAATGTTAGATTTATCTGTGATGATATACAATTTCATGAAAGAACCCTTTTCATTTTCAATAAATTCAAAATAATTAAACTTTTGCTACCTGAGATTATAAAAATTAAATTCATATGCATACATTAAGCCCGACACATTACAGTATGGTTGGTTGTTCGCAAAGATGTATTTGTTCGGTAAAGGAAGGATCTTTTTTTTCATTTCATGCGACTGAGTCCCTTCATCTTAAAATCGTGTATATTCCTTCTTTCCTATATGCATACGTAACAATCTTACTTTTTTTAAAAATTTATGTTTATTTCATTAAATCCTAAAAAGTTCGCTGCTCCGTCCCGGGTTGAAATCCCGGAGGGTGCAAGAATTTTTAAACGTTTGACCATATGAGCTATGCCAGGTCGTTCCGTGGTTTGGATTCCATTTTAAATTATAGGTCCCAGAGGAAAGGAACTGGCCGTCCTACGTCAAACACAATGGCTTGGTATGCCTCCTTCGGGAGGATCCAACCAACATTCCGGTTGTGGACTAAGTCATTAAATCCCCTCTAGTTACACGTCGCTCTGTCCAGTGTGCTGACGTTTCGAGACGATAGGAGAAACTACCGTGTTTATCGTCTGAGTTTCTCTGGACACATCTGCTGACGTTATAGTTCGATAAATGTAAACAACTCAAGGTAAAGATCGTAAAACTCTACACAAATTCTTGATGCAAGAAGAGAGAGAAGACTGAAGAGTAGCCGCAGTGAACTGTGTTAACCAGGCGCGGCCTGAAATGGTTCTAACGATGACGTCACACAGTGATGGTTGTCGCCTTGCGTAAGTGTTTAGGAGAGCAGCCAATTGGCCGCTTAGAATAAACACACTCACGTGGAGCCTTCTCGACATTCGCTCCGCTTTTCTATAGCCAACATAAGACCCATCGACTGTGAAGATCTGACACGTCCTAATGACTTGGAGGCAATGTCCTAGGACAACATACTCCACTGTACACCAGCTCAAAGGAGCTGTGACTAGGCTGTGATGATTTTCTCGTCTTATTAGCACAATTAGCCCACTCGCAGTACTTAAAGAGAACTCACTATCGGTAACCCACGCAGATTTTAAGTACTGCGAAATACTCTTCTGCCTTGTAGCCCTTGTAAGTTTTTTCCTTATATTTATTTTTATGAATATAAAAAAGTAATTAAATTAAATTTAAATATATATATCGATTTAATTATGTTGTGGCAACACTCAATATCAATGAACAGATCAGTAAAACATTTATTTTTATCAATAAACCAACGATATGACAGGAAGTTATTATTTATTACGCTCTATCAACACATTTATCAACTTATGTACAGACAACAAGTTAAAAAATTAGCCTTTACAATAAGCCATGAAATAGGACTTATAGTACCAATTAAGTGGAATGATGATTAGTTTACCAAACTGTATTGGATGCCCAGATGACGACCGAAAGTCTTTCCGCAGTCGAGATACAGTAACGTTTAGCCCATAGGTTCCCCAAAAATAGGAAACATTTCTATATAAAATGTACAATACAATATGAATTCTGTCACGTTCGTGAATCAAACCGAAACTAAATGCCTGTATGTTAAACGCCTGGAGTTGATATGGTAACAGGACGGCGAGATTCACCTCTGTCGACAGCCAGACAGCTTGGTGCCAGTGACGTCACTCACAATGCTGGACACCGGCCAATTGTGTGTGGAGAACAGACCACGAGGAACAAGGAAAGGAATCATTGCCAACTTGATAAAAATACATTTGACACATAAGGGAGCTCCATAAACTAGTTTAAAGGGGGTGTTAGGGGTTGCGTAGAAAGCTACACTGGGCTACATGTGGGGAAGGGGTTCGAGCTAAGCCACGCAGTTTTCCATTTATAATATTAATTACAATTAAAATAAGATACAGAACACACAACAGAATGTGGGTATTTACTTTCGTCATTTTTATCTCAGTATATTGAATATAGAGGAAAGTTCCCAAAACCGAACCACCATTTTGTTTTTTACTTCTAAAAAATATAAATCAATTAAAAAAATCTGTTTTCATAACATGATGAAATAATTACTTCAGAATGTTGTGCGTCATTTAAATTCTGATTTCAAAAAATATCATCAAAAATCATCACCAAAAAAAGTATTTTTAAAAAACCCTGCAGTTTAGCGATATGAAAAATAGTTGCCTAAACCGGACCCCTAAAAAAATTAACGAAATAGTATTCAATCACAAAAAACATATTTTAAAGTGAAATATAACGATTACAGGTTTTTTTTTTTAAATATACAAACATAACTTATATGTAGGGTATATGAAGAAACAGAAAATACATAAAAGAATTAAATCGTTATCGACAAATATTGCAGATGTACACATCCTTTTCAGCCCCAGCACAAGGCACATAGGCCCACACTAAACATGGGAACAAAGGGAACACTCCAGGGAGAATCTCCAATTCCGTTGTTCCAGATAATGTAGGTTTGTTAAGTTGTTTATGAAAAATAAGACAGACATTCTTTCATAGTATCGCAAAACTGAACATCGCTTCTGGGAACCGAACAGAAAGTTAAATAGTAACGTCTGTTAGGCCTTTTATAGTGCCTATGTGCGGCAACCAGATCCAAACTTCTAAAAGGTAAATGTCACAAAATTCCTACGGCTTCTCCCACTTCCCGCAGGATTCGCGGAGGTGTAGCTCCGCATTACCATTACAACAGTTGGCACTGGAAGGCTGTGGCTGGGTTAGCGCCACGCTCAGGCCGTCCTTTACCTTCCCGCTAAGTTTCCTCCACGGTACTCATTGGACAGTAGACTGACTGGGCCTGGGCATTCGTTCCGGAAGTTCAGCTTGGTCTTCGGCTTCATGGGGGGTCAAACCCCGACCGTTCGGGCCGCAGTCAACTGAGTTATGTGGCCGTATGTTCGAAACTTGTATTCTTCATGTTATTAAAAAACTACGCAGTTATACCAAAAAAAACATATTTTTTAAAAAAATATGTTAATTTAACATTTCTTGTCGACAGTAATGGGTTGCTAAATAACCTAAATCGCAAAGAGTGGATTTTAAATATATAAATGGTCGGATTTGGCTGTTCAAAACAATATCGTCTGATTGTGTTTGGTCAATAGTTTAACAATCCGCAAATTGTGGAATTTAAAATCTGAGGATGTTGACACAACTAACCGCATTGTAAATTTAACTATCTATTTTTGTAAATAATACAATAGAAATAAAATACGATACATACAGTAAAAATAGTGATGTATAATAAAATTCCGTACATATAAACATACGAATTTTTGTATCAGTATATAAATATCCAACAGCTGTGTATTCCTAATTTATTTCCCCATCAACAAGAAGTACGTGAAAAATACACATTAAGAGTTTTATTTACTTTTAGATAATCCACCCAGCTAAATTAAATTAAATTCAATAATGTTCTTCTAAATTGCAATTCTCGATATTATATTATAATTTAAAGTATTTTTACTGATGACATTTCATAAATATAACCGCAATTTTGATAGCCTATTTTGACATTTTTAGAAACTATTTTGCATTGGTTTCGAGCATGGGCTCCGGGAGGGGGGGGGTGCACTTGCACCCCCCTGCTATTAAAGAAAATACTCAGGAAAATGATTAAGAATCAAAAATTTTATTATTAAATTCACTGTTTGAATAATAACTTAAAGCGCCTAGGTTGTTGTACAAATTTGTTCAAAACCTTGTCAATAAATTCAGTATCCTTAGTTAATAAGTGTTATGTATAATGTATAAAAAAAATGCAATGCATCTCCCTTAAAGTAATTCTGCCGGCGCCCATGGTTTCGAGCATATTTTAGGCACCGAAAATAAGATTTTTAGAATATAAAAATCCGAGGTCTAATGTTGAGACTTTGAGGGATGTTAGTAAAAGAGTTAGGGGTAGTGAGTGCATGGAAGGGAAGAATCATCATGACCTTTCGGTCATGATGATTCTTCCCTTCCATGCACTGGATTTCAAGCAAAACGAGGTGGGAAAGTTTTGTGATCACTGATCAGGCGAGACCTCTTCTTTCATAACGTCGCGGTTCGAAATTCATACAGGAGCAAACGCCAAACAGGTTCCGATGCTGATAACCCTGCGACACCCGTAGTTTTGTGAATTATACTATGTGCAGGTAGACCAATGTTTCTGAAATGTGTGTGAAGAAATAAGAATATGGGGTTAGGATCCCATCTCGCGCAATTTGCTGGAATTTTGTTATGGGAAGTTGCGGGTGCGTTGGCGCAGTCAGCAGTGTCGTTATAGAATATTATTAACATGTTGTGAAGTTATGCGGGAAGTTGGCGGTGAGATGGAGACTAAAGAGAGAGTCTCATTTGGGACGACACGCAATTTGCAGAGCCAGTTTGGAGTGGCTAGGCGGGCAACTTCAAAGCGCAGTCTATCTGTCGTCTTATCGGGTACAACACAGCACTCACTGTCCGGACCAGACGGTCAAGTCTAAAAACGTTTGCTTACAAGATGAAAGATGCAGGAAGCAGTGCACAGAGTGTAATGGTAGAAGCTGCACAGTAGTGCCTGTTGACAGTCCCCTACATAAACCACTTCCGCCTTGCTGTGTGAGAGAAGAACAACTTAAACTCAGCATATCGACACAGTAAAAGGACATCCAACGATGTCTAGAAGAGAGGGTTTTAGGAAAATTCGCATATCTATATCTTTTTTTAGTTGAAACTCCCTGTGTGGTTGCTGCCAGTGCTACAGTAACGGTCATATAATTTAGTTGTTTGGCAAAAACAATACTATTATAAGGATTGAAAAAAGAATCCAGTTTATTTCTCCGAATTAGGGACTGTCCACATCTCTGTCAACGCTAAGGGTTACTGAAGGCTGAGCGGTTTGAAAATTGGCTAGGATCTGTGAAACGAATGATCCACATGTAGTTAATCAGGGGGGGGGGGGGGGAATCGGTTACTTGTTTATTTGATGTAGTTTGGTGGCAGGCTGCTAAACTTCATTCGCGTCGAACTTGCTTCACCTGGTTCATTTACAACGATTGATGTTCAGCGCTATATTGTATCGAGAATTTTAATTTAATTTAATTTAATTGCAATGGAGCACATGCTCCGGTGGCAATTTCCCTAAACACCCATCTTCCCCTATTTCCTACACCCACCTACATTTGCCCTCTACAAATTTTAACTTTAAATTTTTTCAACGTTTTTGGTAAATTATTCATCATTTCCCTGGTAACTTATTCCAATCCCTGACACCCTTACCTAAAAAAAGGGAAAGTTACCACACCCTTGTGCCTGAAATCCAGTGCCAGCTTGTAGTCATGGTCATCTTTTCCCTTCCATGCACTACTTTTCATACCTACTCCAATATCTTTCTATGCCTCGTCACCGGTATACGCCTTGTACACTCCCATGTGAGATGTCCCATTCTGTAGATCTCATTATTTATCAGTAACAAGAAATGTTGTTGTTAGATTCAGTAGTGTTATTACCATAATGTATTTAATTTACATAAGTTCATTCATTTGATTTGAGTGCAGTTCTCGACCGACATGAGTAATGTTTATATTATTACTTGTCATAGAAAGGATAATGGTTGTAACCTAGTGGACAGGCTAGTGAGTAATAAAGAATGTACTTTATTGAGGTCTGGTTGACGTTCAAAATAACAGACTTCCCTTGTGTTACCGAGTGTTTTGGGGCATTAATTTACTGAAGTGATGGAGAGCTTCTCGGATATAGTAGAGGTTTGTTTAAAACAATGGACACAGTGTTACATTGTGAGCTCCCCTGTGTGGATGTTCGACGAATGAAAGGTTTCTTTGAGAGCCCCAATCATAAAATGTTCCAGCCGAGCTGTCAGACATTTCGCAGACGTCGCTGGCGAAGAAACATTCTTTAACAATAAACTGTTTGTTCTTAAGAAGTGCAGCCCACAGAGACTACCAAGAAAATGACGCTGGTGGTGGGGTTATCCCAGCCAATGGAATTCATTCTCGCTGGTTGCTGATATTTTTGTTTTTTTATTATATATTCGACCAATCGGGAGAGAGAAGAGGAACGAACTCCGCCCAAGGCGAGTCTACGAGGAAGGCAGAATGACGGAGGAGGACACTTGATGTCGGACCGGCGGAGACTGGACGAGAGGGACTCTGGTTCGACGCGAGCAGACAGCAGCGGGCGATCTGCGCTACTGAGGACACATTGCTGAGGTCCCCGGGGTCGAGGACGAGCTGCCGGCTGTCGCGGAGGAGAGACTCCAGACGCCACTCCACCCTTCGCTCAGCGGGTCGACTACCTGGCCTGCCGAAACACGACGCAGCTCTGCAAGCCCCGTCGCGGGTCACCGACACGACTCTTCTCATTGCGCTGCTCAACATTACGGTAACGCAATCGTCTACAGAGACCACAACGAGCTCCAACAAAATTAAAGAACTGTAAATTCCAGTACCAAAGAGGGAACAACCATTTACCCATTCAAGTAATTGTTTCTCCGAAATAACTTTGCTTTCTATGTATAAAATCAATAAAATCAGTATGTTTCTCATTAATTCATGTTTCACTTGTATTAATGTGAAGGACCACCTCGGAAGAGAACCCCACCAACAATCATTTATTTTGTATTAATCAGTAAACTGTTTATAAAGTAGTTAATCCCAGAGACATACAGAGCGGGACACTACATAAATTGGCGCCCAACTCGTGGCTTCCGATGGTCAAAATTCACATTTTAACCCTCAAGTTAAATTCAAAATTTTTATTGGAGCTTGTTTTGTTTAGTTTAATTTTTCTCACTTCATGAGATATTTAGTTAATGCTTGGATATGCATGTCAGCTAATTTCAGATGGCGAAGCAGGTGAACTTCTGTCTTGGCGGAGTGAATGATTTGTGTTTCTTGTATTTTCTGTTTGTTTTCCTTTTGTAGAGCTTGTAGAATATACAGTGTGTTTTCTTTCCAGCTTCAGCTTAATGCAGTCCGGTGTTCAGATGTTGTGTCAATTATTTCGTTTGTTTTATCACATTTTGTTGTGTCTTAATGTATTGAGTTTTCTGATGGTATATTGGTTTCATTGAAATTTGTTGTGGTATGTTCGTTGCAATGCGGCGTTGTTTCATTCGTTTGTCTTGCTTTATTGTGATTTGACGTGGGGTTATATTGTCATTTCTTATGGTATGCCGGATTGATTACAATTGTTTCGTATATGAGCCGTGTTTTCTGTTGCTGTGTTAAATTTCATTGCTTGTTGGGATAAATTCTGTATTATTTTGAAGTCCATTTTTACATTAATGCGATTAAGGAATAGGATCATCAATATGAATGCCGAGGAAAATTCTGTGTTACCGGGGACAAGTGTTGGAGTCGAACCGGTTGATCAATCCGAAATACACGAAGTTGTAGATTCGTTATTACCAACCGATAACTTAATTCACGGGAAGAAACTGTTGCTGAATGCCAACCGATAAGTTTGGGATCAATAATGGATTTTTTGAGAGGCATGCAGTCCGAAATAAAATCACAAATGGATGATTTTCGGACTGAAGTGAAGTCACAAATGGAAAGAGTAGATTCGCGTTTGGAAGGAGTAGATTCGCGGTGTGACGCAATCGATCAGAAATTAAATGAAGTGACATCGCAAATGGACGATTTTCGGGGAGAATTTGCTGCAATAAGAACAGAACTGAGATCCGAATTTCGTACAATTCTCGAACAAGAATTGAACGCTTCCAAGGAGGGAATGTCGGAAGAAATAAAATTGTTGCAAAGTTCAAATCTTTCTCTCGAGGCAGACGTAAAGGAATTGAAAGATGGGCAAGAAAAATTAACCGAACGTTTGGAAGAAACGCGGGAACGAACCAAGCAATGTATTGATGATTTACGTTCTGAAACGCAAGCATCGGAGGTGAAGATAATTGATATAAAAGGCGGTATGGACAGAATGCGGAGTGACGTGGCACAGAACAGAGCGGAAATCGAGGCAATTCGCCGAGAACAAATTAAGCTCTCGACACAGTCGAAAGAAGGAACGGCTGAAATAACATCCGAAGTTTGTGAAGAAAGCATACAGTCAGAAGAGGGTGAAATGTCGGGAAGGAGTGCGCTTCCGCCGGGAACAATTGACTTACCATTACCCAGGTACGGAGCAAAGAGAAATGTGAACCCGAAAGCATTTCTAAAGAAATTAGATGGTTACTTTAAGATCAAAGGCGTCCCGGAAGGGTGTAAAATGTTGATTTTGGAACATGTGCTGGATGCAGAGGAACGCTCGTGGCTGGAGGTTAATTGTAATGACCGCATGAAGTATTCAGAGTTCAAGGAAAAGTTCCTTAGGACCTATTGGAGCCAGACGGAACAAACGGACCTCAAAACAAAGATATACCACGGGAAGTATCTGCAAAAGGGAACGCAGACAATGTCAGCATACGCACAGGAGCTGATTACTTTGGCTCGATACTTGGACCAGCCTATGACGGAGTCAGAATTATGCAGCGCGTTGCGTTCGCATTACCCCAGACATGTTCAACAGCTGCTAAATCCAATGTATGTGACGACGTTGGAACAATTTCAAGGCACACTGAACATGGCTGACGCGGATGAAAAGAAAAGGGTACGCCAAGAGGACAAAGCAGGACCAGATGAAAATCCCAGGGCAGAAAGGCAGTTACAATGGCCGAAAAAGCAGTGGCCTGCAAACCAAAATCGAAGGCCATGGCAACGAGATAACAATCCGCGTCCTGAATACGGGGGTGGTAATCGGAATCCGCAGTGGAAAGAAGCGCCGATTAGGGCGATGGAACGGCGTGATGTGAAAGAGGAGAAATTGAAATTCCGACCTGAAGCAGAGAGACGCGACCACCCGCCTCGCGAACACACAGCTCGCGAACACACGGGATCGTCCATTGTTAATTCCGCGGAATGACGAGATTCCGAGGGCCCCGATAAGCAAAGCGGAAGTTTGTCAAGAGTAGCAAGCTTAGCTTATTGGAAAAGGGGTGGATTGGAGCTTGATGAAGATATCGGAGAAGATTCAAGTTCTGAGGAGTCGAAACTACCCGAGTGCCCTCGTTTACAAGCTTCGGTATTTGATGTGCCTTGCACTATCCTTTTGGACTCTGGCAGTATGGTGTCTGCGATATCAGAGCAGTATTTGCATCGAGTGAAAGCCACAGGAAAGTAATTGAAGATGGGAAGAGACAGGCATAATTTGCAGAGCGTCATCACCACATCTGAATCCTTTAGCCGCCGTGGTTAAAGCCGACGGTAGCTTAAGACTATGTCTTGATGCTAGAGCATTAAATGCCAGGATGGAAAGTGATGCAGAGAGGCCCGAACCGATTAAAGACCTGACCAGTAGATTCCACGGAAAGAGGTGGCTCTCCACTCTGGATATAACATCTGGATTTAATCAGATAGAATTAGGAGAATCTTGTCAGCCATACACGGCCTTCTTGTTCGAAGGAAAACAATTTATGTTTCGACGTCTACCATTTGGCTTGCGTAATTCTTCAAGTGTGTTTGTGCGTACCATGAACGCAATCTTACCTGTAGAGATGAAAGAATTTTGCACAATCTATATAGATGATATTTTAATCGGCTCAGAAACCTTTCAGCAGCACTTAATTCACCTCGAGGCCCTGCTCGAACTGCTCCAGAATTATGGAATAACCTTACGCCCGGATAAGGCCGCACTATGCACACAGGAAGTAAAATACTTGGGTTTTATAATCACACCTGACGGTATAAGACCGGCGGAGGACAAAATCAAGGAGATTACGGATTTTCGGCCGCCCACGAGGATACGCGAATTACGCCAATATCTCGGTGTCTGTTCCTATTACCGTGGTAACATACCGAACTTTTCGGATCTTATGGGCCCGCTATATAAGCTTCTGAAAGGGGGACAGAGTTGGGAATGGACAGAGAAACAACAGGAAGCTTTCTTAAAGTCTAAAGAAGCTTTCAAGCAATCTGTCTGTTTGTCCCACCCTAATTACGAACGTGATTTCTATTTATACTGTGACGCAAGCACAGAAGCTGTCGGATCATGCCTTCAACAATTAGATAACGAGGGAAATTTCCGAGTTGTAGCAATGGCGAGTAGAACGTTAAGGGAAGCAGAAAAACAGTATTTTTCCACAGAATTAGAGATGCTTTCTCTTTACTTCGCCGTTACCAAGTTCCGAGCTTATATTTTGGGTCACAAAACGTATTTACGCACAGACCATCAAGCGTTAACGTTTTTGCGGAACGCCCGGTACTCGACCGGAAGAATTACTAGATGGGCCCTAGAATTACAACAATATGATTTAGTGATTGAATATTGTAAAGGCAGCGACAACATAGTCGCGGACTGGTTAAGCAGACCTTCACACGGTCTTGGCGTGCGACCAACAGAAGCGTTGGTGGCGGTCATTCGTTTATACGAGGGGCAGACTGCTCGAGAGATAAGACGAGAGATTATCTGCGCGCAAAAGTCACAAGAGGACATAAGAAATGTGCGAGTCTTTTTGGAAACTGGTGAGAAGGGAGAGGATGTGCGTGTTCGAAACACCGCTATGCTGTGTACAATGGACAGTGGAGTTTGCTTTAGAAGAACGAATGCCAGTGAAAAATGGAAAATTTGGTTGCCTCGGGACATGCTCTCTAAAGTTGTGAATCTCTACCACAGGCATTTTGGTCATCAAGGAACAAGGAAGCTGTACGCTATGATGCAACAGGAATGGTATCATCGGTCTTTAAAGCGTAAGGCAGCGGAAATCACCAGAGCGTGCGACCTATGCCAGCGAGTTAAACATCCGAACATTCGTTATGTTGGAGAGTGCCATCCAGTAATTACAGATAAACCTAATCAGCTGGCTGTGTAGATTTTTATGGCCCCCTACCGAGGTCGCAATTTGGTCGACAGTACGTCTTTATTATTGTCGATGCATTTCGAAATTAGTGAAACTATATCCGACATCGCGCACACGTACACTCCAGTGTTTAGATATCATCTTGCGGCAGTATATACCCGAGTGCGGTAAACCTCTCTGCGTGTTAAGTGATAACGCCACGATATTCACAAGCAAGCGATGGGCTGAGGGCTTGCAACGGCAAGGCATACGACCTATATTTAGCTCGATCCGTTCACCAGAGTGTAATTTATCTGAGAGATACCTACGTCAGATAGGAGTATACTTTCGACTTCTGATTAAAGACAGACACACCACGTGGCTGAAGCATCTCCCTGAGATTGAACGGTTCTTCAACACCACCATTCACTGTAGCACAAACTGCAAACCAATTGAGCTGCACTTCGGCCGGACTACGAAGACTTTAGCCGAGGAACTAGTAAAACACCCAAATGATGGATGTGCGGAAAATTGGATAGAGAAGCAAGAGAAGGCAAAAGAATTCCTTCTGGAGAAGGCAAAACGACGCCAGGAACGGGAAAATAGACAGACTACACAGAAATTTGAAGTAGGAGACTTAGTTCTCTTAAAATGTCCAAAGCAATCGGATGCTACCAAGAAGCAGATTTCAAAATTCTTCCATTTGTTCTATGGGCCTTATCGGATTAAGGACTTGGTCGCACCAAACGCGCACCTGCTAGAGGATGATACTCGAGTAATAGGAGTATATAATACCAGGAACCTGAGACGGTATTATGCTGGTTCTACACACCCAGATTAATGTGCAGCGAAGAGAGAAATAGGTTGTAGGGGTAACGATATTAAGACGAATACCAAATCGTGTACTTTTGTAGAATCAAACTTTCTTGGTTTTGTGCACCTGGAAAATATGATCTGGTGATTCATGATGTTTTGAGCTCGTACATGTGACCTTGATACATAAATGTATATGGTTAATCAGTAAGGATTTTTAAGTTTAGTCAGTTCATTCTAGATAGTTGCTAGGAATATACTCGAAAGTGAGTGATATTAATATTCTTTGTAGATGCAGAGAATCTAAAAATTATGTAATTTTCTTTTGGAGGAAAGAGTAAATTTGTTGCATTTATGAATTAGCTGCAGATTTTATGATTTGCTGTGTTACGTATCTCCAGTAGATTAAAAGAAACGCTGTACCCGAAAATAAAAGGGAATCATTTGCTCTTTTATGAGGCAACAGTAGAAATCGATGTTTCATTCCGGTGATAAAATTCAGTAAGCAGAGATAGTGGGATGATCTGTAAAAAGGTTTCCTGTTCAAAGAAACAACTTCCTCTAACGTTAATCATGTGTTCAAAGGACAGTAATGCACAGTAGAATAACAGTTTTGCGAATTAATATTGTTCATGAATTAGGAATTTGAATCATGTAATTCCAAAAATAAGTTGCAGTATTGTAAAAAAAAAAAAAAAAGGGGCGAGTGGTTAACAAGGTCAATCAGTCATTTAAATTTGCAAGACATGCAGGGAAAGGAAGTAGATTAATAAATAATTTATATGACAACACCAAAGCTAGCAGCAGTGAATAACAATCGAGAGTATTATGACGAGCGAAGTAAAATGCGGTATAAAACGGAGAGTAGGATTTAGAACTGAGCAAAGCGTACATGTTTCCTGTGTCTGATTTACTTGCCCATGGTAATAAAAAAAATGGTGCAATGTAATTGAGTAAGCTATGGACGTTTAAGTCTAGATGCCTTCAGCATGTTCTACATGGCAAATAAGGTAAGACCATGATTAGAGAGCGTTGTGCATTTCTAGCGTTCTATGTTGCTTAAAGGAACGAAGGTTGATACCTTTCGTTTCACTTTGTAATGACGATAAATGTCATGAATTCTCTGAGTGAGAGAGAATTAATTTGCGAATGGAAAGTCGCATTATGTTCGTAGCTGAGATACAGTAAGTGTTATAGTCAGACAGGAATACGCAAATACGCAGTTCTACGTCTAGCGCTTCGCAAAGTACGTCTAATTAATGTACCGTGGACGTAAGAAAATATGATGCTTATCTAGTGCAGTAATTGCATGCTAGCTAACTAATTTTCCTTTTCGTGTGAGATCAAGTTTTCACATCTAACAATATATTGCAAAGAGAAAACGATTTCTTAAAGATTTAGAAATGATAGTCATTTTATCTTATTTGCATTCACGTTAATGGTTACTGAAATAGCGTTGAACTGTTTTGGCAGCGTTGTTAAAAGGAATAAGCAAAATCATCTAATTTTGTAGAATAAGTGCATGTGTAGAATAGGTAAGAACTTAACTATGTGTTTTATTTAAGTAGATTTAGATCTATAGCAATATTGTGGTATGAATGTGTGACAAACCTGAGCTAATGACAGACGATTCACCCCGCTAGATGAATAAACACTAGTATCATGTTCGGGAATGTTTAGATTCGCATTGTAGTATTTTTTTAAGAGGAATATTTTAATAAAGAATCAAGAACTTTCAAAAATTGATAAAGCAATTTTTTGAAAAACCGGGAACGTGGGTAAATGAGATGTCCCATTCTGTAGATCTCATTATTTATCAGTAACAAGAAATGTTGTTGTTAGATTCAGTAGCGTTATTACCATAATGTATTTAATTTACATAAGTTCATTTCATTTGATTTGAGTGCAGTTCTCGACCGACATGAGTAATGTTTGATATTATTACTTGTCATAGAAAGGATAATGGTTGTAACCTAGTGGACAGGCTAGTGAGTAATAAAGAATGTACTTTATTGAGGTCTGGTTGACGTTCAAAATAACAGACTTCCCTTGTGTTACCGAGTGTTTTGGGGCATTAATTTACTGAAGTGATGGAGAGCTTCTCGGATATAGTAGAGGTTTGTTTAAAACAATGGACACAGTGTTACATTGTGAGCTCCCCTGTGTGGATGTTCGACGAATGAAAGGTTTCTTTGAGAGCCCCAATCATAAAATGTTCCAGCAGAGCTGTCAGACATTTCGCAGACGTCGCTGGCGAAGAAACATTCTTTAACAATAAACTGTTTGTTCTTAAGAAGTGCAGCCCACAGAGACTATGGTTATATGGAGGGGGATGACCAACCAAGAAAATGACGCTGGTGGTGGGGTTATCCCAGCCAATGGAATTCATTCTCGCTGGTTGCTGATATTTTTGTTTTTTTTTATTATATATTCGACCAATCGGGAGAGAGAAGAGGAACGAACTCCGCCCAAGGCGAGTCTACGAGGAAGGCAGAATTGACGGAGGACGGACACTTGATGTCGGACCGGCGGAGACTGGACGAGAGGGACTCTGGTTCGACGCGAGCAGACAGCAGCGGGCGATCTGCGCTACTGAGGACACATTGCTGAGGTCCCCCGGGGTCGAGGACGAGCTGCCGGCTGTCGCGGAGGAGAGACTCCAGACGCCACTCCACCCTTCGCTCAGCGGGTCGACTACCTGGCCTGCCGAAACACGACGCAGCTCTGCAAGCCCCGTCGCGGGTCACCGACACGACTCTTCTCATTGCGCTGCTCAACATTACGGTAACGCAATCGTCTACAGAGACCACAACGAGCTCCAACAAAATTAAAGAACTGTAAATTCCAGTACCAAAGAGGGAACAACCATTTACCCATTCAAGTAATTGTTTCTCCGAAATAACTTTGCTTTCTATGTATAAAATCAATAAAATCTATGTTTCTCATTAATAATTCATGTTTCACTTGTATTAATGTGAAGGACCACCTCGGAAGAGAACCCCACCAACAATCATTTATTTTGTATTAATCAGTAAACTGTTTATAAAGTAGTTAATCCCAGAGACATACAGAGCGGGACACTACAGGATGTTTGGCGATTTCGGTGAAAAATAAGAGCCTCAATTAACTCGTTTTTCCCAAAGATAAAGACCAGTGGAGTATACAACTGCGTCATGGAAAAATGCCCTCGAAGTGGATAGCAGTGTGTATTCGTCATTTTGCTGAACCGGATTTTAATTCATCGCATGAAAGCTGTGGTAAGTTGTTGCTTGATTTTCATGCTTTGAATCAAGAGTATGAAGTGATGTATCAACCTCGTATCAGTGCCGTGGAAAAAGCTGCGAGATTGCGCCCCTTCGAACACTAGTTTGCTGGGACATTAACTTGCCGCCCTCCAAACATGATGAATAAAATATTTACGTCGTGGATCTGAGGTATTTTTTAAAGATAAATACTGTCACAGAACACAGCTAATTGATTTCTAGCAGATGCGCATGTTGTAGTTGTGCTTAGACTACGACAATATAACCTTCATTTGATATGAGTTGTTTACCCTTTTTCTGCTACGTTCTGTGAGACTTAATCTTTAAAAATACATTAGATCCACTGAATATCTACTTAACTAACAAAAAAGTATGAAATAGTTGGTCAAGGTAGTAAGTTAATTATGTTACGCAATTTTTTTAATTTTTTTTTTAATAGAAGTAGGCGATGACAGTAGTATGTTACAGTTAAGATTTTTATCTGATGTAGAACAATTCGTAATGTGAATAGCAATTTACAGGAAGTTAAAAAAAAACGACAGTTAAAACCTCAAGCGGTTCCCAATCTAAATTTGCCATCCAATCGATTTGCGTCGAACAAACAGCATGGATCAATATTTTATACTCAACACAATGAAAAAAAAAAAAAAAGGAAATGGAATAAAAAAACTAATAGCTAATATTATCTTAAATACCGAAATTTTCTAATGAATCTTGGGGAACTTAGCACACAGAAGAACAATTTCAAACAATGTTTGATTGATGCTCAGGAGTTTTTATCTTCTACATAACCTGTAAAAACAACCCAATAATTCTTCCAAAATCAGTAATAAAAACACTATAGCTTAAGATCAGGTATTTATAAGTTTCAAAATGATTTAAAGTGGTTAAAAAAGAGAAGGTGAACGCCGGCAAGAGGTCGCAATTAAACATGGTACCTTCAATGCTTAATTAGCTCAGGCCTCGCTTTCGTGAAGACACCGGTTCGAATCCCCGTCTGGGCATCAAAATTTGGGTTTTTCCATGATTTGCTTAAATCACTCCAGGCGAATGCCGGGATGCTTCGTTCAAAAAAGTAATGGCCGAATTCCTTCCCGTTCCTTGTCCACCATCCGTTCCCAAATCAAATGACCTCAACGTCGATAAGAAATAAAGCCATAAGCAAAAAAAAAAAAAAGTATATTAATAACGCGTGCCACGTAAAAAACTGAAAAGAGCTATACTTTTTTTTCCTTTTGCTGCATTTCTATCACCTTTCTTTCTACATTAGCAGGGAATGGTTATTTGATCTGCTTAAAAGATTTCTAAAGCTCATTGGGTAATTAGAAACTCGTTGGAAAAACATTTTCAGTAAGGCTCGTTGAGTTTATTGTACGGCACCACTTCACACTACACTTCAAGGAACTGGAAGTAATTCAGCCATGGCCTTTTTGAAGGAAGTATTCCGACACTCGCCTGAAGTGAGTTGGGGAAACCATGGAAAACCCAAATCTGGTTGCCCGAACGGGGATTCGAACCCGCGTTCTCCCGAATGCGAGGCCAGAACGTTAACCGTTGACCCACCACATTTGGTACCACACATTTAACTTGAAATAACTCTTCAGCGAGCACTATAATTATAGTAGCACTGAAATTCACCGGACGGAGCAAAATATAAATTATTTTTATCAGTGCGAGCGATTCTAATCAAAATAGCTTTATTTCAAACCATAAAAAACAATACTAATTGTCACTGCCTTTGAAAATCTCGGGTGACATCTGTAAGCTAATTTACGTGTAGGTATGGTATGTCTAATGATTTCGAATCGTAATTCGCCGACCGCGTGCAACCTGACGCTATTACTTCTAGTCACACGCATGCGCAGCACTGTCAGAATGTAGGAAATCTAAATTAGATGTGGAGATAATTAAATGAAGGAAATAAATATCCACATGCTGTTGTGTGTTCTGTACGTGTGACAGATAACAGGAATGAAAAGCTGTGTGGCTTGTCCAGGGTCTCCCCACCCCCTCAACGTAGCCTAGCGTAGCTTTCTACCCAACTCCTCTCCCCATCCCAGACAGAGCCTAGTAGTTTATGGGTGCATTTCCAGTTGGCATAAAAAAGTGCAGTTTGTACAACGATTAAATTAATGACCGTTTTCTGAGGTGCGTTGTACCATGGTATGTAGCAGGATTGGTAACGTAAGAGTAGAAAAAGTAAACAAAAATACATAGGGCGGTCTAGTTCCTTTTATTTTTTGCATGTACGTCGCAATAGTGTAATTTTCAGCCTACAGTAAAAATTATTATTCATTTGGTTAATAAGTATCAAGAAAGTGTTCAACATATAATTACACTTTTGATAATTCTCTTCAAAATTCATAACTGTATTTCCGCAGGAATTCAAAACATTGTTTTAGATTTATGATGTTACAATGGTACGATAAAATATGACCCTGATGTTAATAATGTACCCATAGGTAATAATTAGACCTATTGGTCCGCAGGTTGTTGCTCTAAATCATGTGATGTTATGCAATAATCACCAGAGAAGACTAATTCGGGTCGAAATTGAGACTTCTTACTTACTGTCGTAACTAACTTCTTGTCAATATATAATATTATCAATTATATAGTAATATTGACATTACTAATAAGTGTATGTACTGTTCCACATCCCCGAGATTATTCTCATATGGGATCAAAGTGAACATATCTATCTATCTATCTATCTATCTATCTATCTATCTATCTATCTATCTATCTATCTATCTATCTATCAATCTATCTATCTACTGAATTCTTATGTAAAGATTCACCACGATATCATTAAAGAGCAAACAATGGTACAGGTAATATGTGGCAGTGTCTTATTAACGCCTCTCCGAAGATACTTTAAGTTGCTTTATTAAAATTTAAACTAATTTATACAATACTGATGGAGGGAATATCCTGTTAGTTGGCCCTTGCGCATTACAGCACTGCTATACTGGCCCGGAAAGATACAACGTTGCGAGATTCAGACAAAACGCTAAATCATTGTTTTTAGGAAGTTTTACGCAATAGTCTAGGCCACTGGTTCCCGAGGAGGACTGTATCGCCCACCGGAGGGCGTTGAAGAGGTCACATGGGGCGTTTCTGGTCCAACGAAAATTCAGCAGGCGTTGATGATCAACCGCCGCCTCTTGATATAGAGAATTATATCCGCCTTCAAAGGCTGCATCAGACAAGTTTTTAATTGCATTTGCATTATCAAAACAGGATTTTGCGTAGTCACCAGTTCGTTAGCCAAGAAAAGAGACTGATTGTTAATAGCGGAACGCGGCGATTTAAGATTGCTGAAGACTAATAAGACACCACATATCGAAAAATTAGTGTCATTACACCGAGCTCAGCTCTCTAATAATTTTATTCGTTATGTGTATTTCTTAATAAAAGAACATATTTTTAATATCTTTTAATAAAGTAATTTTAGAAAAAACATATCCTTGATTTCTATATACGATGTACACTTCAACTAAGATGGGCGCCATCGAATCAGTGTTTCCAAAATTACGTAACGACCCAAAAAAGTTGGAGCATTATGGGTTCACTATTCATTACAAGAAGGGGGGGAGGCCATGTTTTTTTGGGGGGGGAAAGAGGGGGAAGGGGGGAAAAGGGGTTGGTAAGTATTTTTTCGAAAATGGGGCGGTGAGTGATTTATTTTTTTCGAAAAGGGAATGGTAGGCCAAAAAGGTTGGAGTTGCATGTTCCACATAAAAATGATAGAAAATAAGGCTGAACCTTAACATTTAAAGCACAATTATCCACTTTAACAATACAAAATTTTAAACAATGTTCGCAGATAATTTCTATACTTACTTCCCAGACAAAAGAGATGGAAATCAAGGTCTCAAAAAGTGCACCGTCTCCAGCAAAAACGCGCCAAGAAATGCCTTGGTGTACGGTACTCAAGGCTGCCGTCCTGTGCTTGTGCTGTATGTACTGCTGGCGACAGTGAGCATTATTATTCATCCACACCAATCGGAGTCTCATAATTAACTAGGGGTATGGGGCCAGTATCTGAAACCGGCCGTGTTGGGTGAACGGTTAACGCACTGGTCTCGCATTCGGGAGGACGCCGGTTCGAATGCCGTCCAGGCATCCAGATTTGGGTTTTACATGGTTTCTCAAATTACTACAGGCAAATGACGTGACGCTTACTTCAAAAAGCTATGGCCGAATTCATTCCCGTTACTTGTCTCCAGTTCTTTCTCACCTTTAATGACCGCGATGTCGACGAGGCGTGAAGCCATATGCAAAAAAAAAGCAGTAACTAAGCGCCGTTTTTTATATGTATTTACGTCGAGGTCATTAGAGGCGTGTAGGATGGGTGGCAAGGAACATTAAATAATTCAGACATGACTTTTTAAAGGAAGCATCCCGTCATTGGGGTGATTTTGGCAAACCATGGAAAACCCAAATCTGGATGCCCGGACGGGGATTCGAACCCGCGTCCTCCCGAATGCGAGGCCGGAGCTTTACCGCTCACCCACCACGCTTGGTCTAAGGGCCGTAATCACCTTTCGATGTCAGAGTCCTGTGTCACACACTGTTCAGAAAAAATCCAAGAGTTTTCCTCGCTAAGCCTTTTGACTAAATGAAGGGAACACATCTGTGTTGGAAGTTGAGCCAGAAAGACGAGATAGTGTGGGCATAACAGAAGGCGTCTTCTGCAATTCAATGGCAGATTGTCAACCATCACGCTGCGGCTGGTTTTAGCAGGAAGGTAAAGCTGACTCGAGCTATTTATATACGAACACAGCACTATTAAACTGAAGATGGCAGTAAAGATCAGCGCCTAATGACCTACAACCAGCGTATCTTCAAACGATGAAGGGATTGAACCAGGTTAATGATTAAATTTATGCCCACAAAACGTTCTCTTAATAAAACATTAAACATTATTCCTCAGGATAAATAAAAAAAAGCAGTAAAATGGTTCTATTAATCGTTGAGGATCCATATTTCATATTGACACAGTAAAACGCAAATCACTGCTACTACACCAGTGATGCATCTAGTAAAAGAGGTTTGAATTGACCATACCGACTCAGTAGCGGAAAATGCCACCTGAAATATAGAACTGAAGGGTTTTTCGAACAAGCGCTGCCCTACAAGTTGTTTCAAAATAGCATACTTCCAAACTGTATCACCTCAAGGTACTAGCGGATATAGCTTGTACGAAAAGACGAAGTGTATGTCAATATAAGATGTTAAAATGAATTTAATTGAGACTGAAAAGAATCTCGGAACTTGAAACAACAAATTCTATTTTGAAGAAACCAGACGTTAAGATGGTTAAATATTTACTCTAATGCTTTCCGCGCAGCTAAGCGATGATAATCACCTGGAAAAGTTATTTTCCATTGAAAGCTTTAAAGAGTTATCATTGAGGTCTTCTTCTATGATTTTCTGAATTAACCTTAGGTAATTCACATGGGTGGATAACTAGGTGTCATGCTTCAACAGAGCAGATAAATCGGGTATTTTCCTTTCATTTCATTTTATTCTGACAATTAAGCTGAAAAAGTAAATCATTTACTAATATTAACAAAGTTTTTGTCTAACTCTTTTCTATTTGTTGTGGTGATAGTGGAGTATTTGTTCTTGTGAAACCAGATGTTTTTAGAATTATCTCAGTACCTTCCGCAATCAACCATCGCATAGCTAGTCTTCGTTCCTTAACAATATTCGTCGTTCTGCCAAGAAGCAGACGCTCGAGTCAGGTTTTCGGATGAGTTTGTCAGACCGGGTATCGTGGGTGAGCTGTAACGTTCTGGCCTCACATGCGGGAGGACGCGGATTCGAATCCCCATCCGGGCATCCAGATTACATGATTTCCCTAAATTACTCCTGGCGAATATCGAGATGGTTCCTTCAAAAGGCCATGGCTGATTTCCTTCCTTTCTTCGCCCCCAGCCCGTCCGCCTCTAATGACCGCGAAGTCGACGATGAGTGAAGTCATAAGTAAAAAACGAGTTTGTAAGCGCCTTATTAATTGTGTTGATAAAATAATTTTACATATAGTGTGTACTTTTACAGTCGCTTGGTTGATAAACCATTTCCGCTACGTTCTTCTAATTGTGTTTTCAGAAGAATATCAATAACAACTTC
>JARYHS010007221.1:0-11157 GCA_031002005.1 Vandiemenella viatica
ATTGATTGAGTAGATCGATATTTGTGGCCAAAAATTTTCGAGAGCCCTCATAGTCCTACTTTTGTTTTTATATTTAATAGCATCATTTGGTAATAATAAATGCTGTATTTAAAAAACCATTACCAAGCTTACAAAAATTGAAAAATTATTATAAACTATGCAGTTTGTCCTGAACAGATTTGAGTGACTAATATTTTCAAAATTCTTCAGTAAATGTTTATAATGCTTCTAGATCCCAGTTTTTTGATAAATGTGAAAAAGATAACCTATTATCATAGTTAATTATTGCAAAGAGCAATACATTGGGAATCTTACATTAGATCATGTAGGCTACATAAACATAAACATTGTTTTTTAAAACTTCTCTGGGGTAACTAAGTTTGCTGTAGAAAATTGTATCATTTAATTTTGTTAGCCTACATTGAAAATTGAGCTTTTCAATGTTGAATGGCATATTTACTAATTTTTTTCCACCTGACTGGTTCACACTTTGTTTTTACCAAACGATGTTTGGTGTATTTCTGATTCTGCAAGGAAGAGTTTTAAACGTTAAAACCAGTAACTCGTAAATACTGAAAAGAGTGTGTAGCTACACTGATGTTAATAATGTAAAAATATTCGAACTCTGCTTTAAAAATTGACAATGATTAACTGCCAGTATTACACTTCCAAATTCTGATGATATTCACAGCACTGTCAGTCAAGCCAACTTATTTTATACCACTGGGTCCACGAAATTATACACAATTAAATCTTATTGTACAAACTGACAAAAAAAAAGTTGAGATATAGTCGATAACAAATACAGTTTTATATTTATAAAGAGAGAAGCAGACTCTCGCAAAAAAATATACAACCTTCGCACACTGACAGAATAATAAGGTTATTTTTTTAATAAATTATTTGTAAGCAGATAGTGTTGGCACATCAATAAAACAAGAAATGGCCGAACACTTTTAAAAAGGCTCTAGAATGTACTTCACTTTTAAATTATTATTTCTGTATTCAATTATACAAGGCAATTTAGCTATACAAACATGTTAGGGGAGGTAACCATACACATTTTGTGTCCAACTATACAATCTGGCAGCCATGATTCACTTACACACAAATAGCAAAGATAGTATAGTGCAAAACTGTAAACACGTATGCAGAGATTATTGATGCTTCGAGGTGAGAAGTTACTAATCTTTGGTACACGACGCGCATAAGTAGTCTCTGAGTATGGAGTGATCAGTTTGTGCACTCGCCGACAGAAGGCGCACGTGTCGTGATAGTTGCCATCGTCTGCGCAAGCGTAGGCGCTCTCTTGGCTGTGCAGCGAAAATCGGTATCGGTGACTGCGACGGTGAAGAAAATTGTTAGAAACTGAGCATTCCGCGCGCGAGTTTGACGAAGGCGATCATTTATGAAGCGGCAAGACTACACCACACGACTGGACAGCGAGTCGTTCGTAAATCAACCTTAGGTAAGTGAGGTCCATCACAGGTGCATTAAAATGACAGCGGCATCCCCTCCCCCGCCCACCCTTTACTGCAGCAGACGACACTGATCTTGTGTGTATACCTAAATGTCTTCATCTCGGTAGGGTTGTGAAGAAGTTCCGTGTTTTCTACTGCTACAATACTCTTACAATGGAAACATTTTCTTCTTGCATGGCAACTTTGTACTACAATCTGTTGTTCTTTCGTCTTTTTGTTGCTTCTGGTGCTGCAGATACAGACAGATCTACAGATTTCAATTGTGGTTCTGGACTGGATGATGTTTCGATTGAGATTTTTAAAATTAGTGAAAAATAACACGCTCTTTTTTTATAATGATACAAACGCAGGCATGTTGGAACAGTTGGTGCCGAATTTCTGTTTCAGCAGTTTCCAGTTGCTTTTTAACACGTTTAAAAGTAAAAGGCATTTTTTTGTGTTTCCTGTTGTGCTTGAACACTCTTCTTGACAGTTCTCCTTTATAATGGGTAAGAATTAAATTAAGGTGTATTTGACAAACGTACAATTGAAGCAAGAAAGTATTGTATTGCAGTTTGCAGATGCCTCCTTCCGTTTCTGCTCTCCTAAATCCCATTAATTGTTGAAGCGAAAGACCTTGCGAATCGTAAAAGACGAAGGGCAGCATGGTACTGTAAGGAACGTTTTACATCTCACAACCATAATTGTTACACGATGCTTCTTTTGACAGTATTAGCAAATCAAAATGTTATTTTTCTATCGAGTTTGTAGGTGATACAACTTTGTGTTCATATTTTTAATCGTCAGGTGTTTAAGTATATAAACCCCCACAGACCAGTGAGCAAAAAAAAACAAAAACATTGGCGTGAATAAATTCGGCTAGTCATGATAGAATTACCAAGCCACTTATTATTCTCACTTCGGTCAGTAAGATCTTACGATGTTCAGTATTTAGTAACCAGTTTGTGGTTCAATGAGTTTTACTAGAAACATAATTAGAATAATGAAGTTTTATCTGCGCCACATTGAATTTTTGAAGCTGCGACAGGTCACGCAACCGAACGCGGTGGGTGACTGTCAAGCCCTGGCCTCGCATTCGGGAGGACACGGGTTCGAATCCCCGTCGGGTCATCCAGATTTGGGTTTTACATTGTTTCCCAAAAGCACTTCAGACGAATGTTGGGATAGTTCTTTTGAAAAAAAAAAAAGGCCGTCGCCAGATTCCTTCCCGTTCCCTGTCCCCAGTCCTTTCTCGCCGTAAGTTTTGAAACTTTGAAAACTCCATCTGAATATGTCGAATAGTTTTTAAATTTAATTGCGATGCCTTAGCCAGCGGACGAACAAAAAAAATTCTTTAAAAAAAGGCGGTGGTTATGTCAAGGATGTCTAAGTCAATCCGAATCATTTCTACAGCTTTGAAAGTAGTATATATTATTTGAATGTATCCCTCTGGATGTTTCCAAGAATATAATTTGTTTTAGTGATTACCGAAAAGTTTTTATTATGACTAGTTCCTCACTTAATTTCTTTCCCTAAGAACGGGATAACTATCTTGCTTCTTTCCCTTTTACTGTAACGTAATTTCTTAATAAAAAAAATTACACTGCAGTAATCCCGTCGGTCGCCTGAGCGTCAAGTAGGCCTACTCCATCCCCCTAGATCATAAATTTTTCTTCTATTTAATCTTCCTAAGCACAGCGTATCAAATTTTGAAGTTGAAGTTGTTCCACCCCCCCCCCTCTCTCTCTCTCTCTCTCTCTCTCTCTCTCTCTCTCTCTCTCTCTCTCTCTCTCTCTGTAAGATTTCACGAGGCCAGTCGTATAATGATGGACAGTTTCCTTTTAGAATCTGCTGCCCTGAGAAATCTTCGTCCGAAGATCCGATTGCAAAACGATGAAGTCCTGGACGTTTCCAGTTGCTTTCTGTATTAGAATGAAGCTATCTAATCTCTGAGTCATCAACCTTTAAAGTTCTGGCCTCACATTCGGGAGGACGTGGGCTCGAATCCCCGTCCGGGCATCCATATTTGGGTTCTCCATGGTTTCCCCAAATCACTCCAGGCGAATGCCGGATGCTTCCTTCAAAAAGGCCATGGCCGAATTACTTCCCGTTCCTTGTCCCCAGTCCCATCCCGCCTCTAATGACCGTCGACGAGGCGTAAAGCAATAAGTAAAAAAAAAAAGCCAAGCACAAAACACCACAGAATTCTGGTCCATACTGCAAAGAGGTTTGGTGTTGAGATGTAGATAGGGTGATCTCGAAAATAACACATTTGCTTTTCTCTCGAAGGAGAAAGTGTTGCACACTGCTCTGATTTATCAAACTGCTTCGAGATATTAATCTTCCGGGATGGACCTACTTTGTATGTCTGACCTGATAAAACTCATCCCACACTTGGTACCACATCTCACATTAACCGGTAGTTTACAGTAACTGCAAATGAAATGAAACTACAAAACTTTCTGCATGAAAATTGTTTGTTCTCTTTAATTTAAAAGGAAAAATGCTTGATCCCACATTGTTAATGTTGCAGTACGTAAATGTAATTTCCAGAATATGTGGTAACTTTTTTTTTTTACGCCATTTGGTCCTTTCGGCCATACACAAGTTTATCACTATTTACGATATCTTTAGTATTGTTGATCCACATAGTAAGTGAAACAAAGGGCGAACTTAACACGTAATAAGACCAACCCATGCCTCTGGCCTGCTTCGAATCGGTGACCGTCGGTAAATGAGATCAGCACTCTAGTCCCTACATTACCGGTACCAGCTAACGAAATTTTACTGTAAAAATCAAAGGTTAGTCTCCGATGTATTACGTTTGCTGTAGACTCGTAGGAAGGGAGAATAAAATACGGTAGCGAAACATGGACTTTAGGAATACCGGAAAGAAAGAAAATTGAAGCATTTGAAATGTGGTGCTACAGAAGAATGCTGAAAATTAAGTGGATAGACAAAGTAAGAAAGGAACGAGTTTTTTAAATGATAGGCGAGGAAAGAAGTTTGTGGAAGAAGCTTACAGAAAGAAGTGACAGGCTGGATTGGTTAATTTGCTGGTGGAGGGAACAGTCGAACGTTAGAACTGTAGAGGAAGACAGAGATTAGAATATATGAAGCTGATGATTGAGGAAAAAAAGGTCGGTAGAAAGCGCTGGTAGATCGGTTTTTCTAACAGCCTTTATCTACGCTTCTATTGGTCTGGTCTAATACTTTTTTAGTATTAAATGACGCCGTCAATTACGCGGTAAAATTTATAATTTCCCTGAGTGCATTAGGATTAGACTTTCTTTTATGTAATGCGGAAGGATTGTCCATACAGTAAGCTTCCGAATTTTTTATCTGTGTTACCACGGCGTGTAGTAATGCTATTTTTTAATAGTTGATAATTTAAATGTAGTACGACATAATACAAAAACAACAAATGGCCACGGCCGGCCTCCAACCAACGACCGACTCTACAGCACATATGATAACGGGCAGTGGCATTCGAGGGCGTAGTATTTAAGTTCAGTAAACATTTTAGTTGTGATAAGTAACTTACATTTATAGACATACATAAACTATATAAAAGCGATAATACAGAACAGTTGAACTTGCCCACAAATTTCTTAGCTCTTCGGCATCGCTTTACAGTAAAGCAAACTCATTTTTTTTTTTTAAAATCTGTATACAAACTTTTTTCAGGTTACAGTTTAATTGTATTTATAGATTACCATGTATTAATAAACAGTACAGTAGTGCTAATGAGATTTTAGAACGCATTCGTTGCAAAGTACTCTAGTCGTTACTGCATGACATTTCCGGCTTACCACTGGAGTGCCTCTGTGACAACCGGTTATCGGCTGCGGTCTGCGGAAGGCGGGTACACACCAGAACAAGGCAACGTACATTAGGCTCAGAGGCGAACATACCAGTGTGTACGTACAGCCAAGGCCTGGGGCCTTTAGCCGAACGACCGAGGCGGTAGGTTAAAGAGAATTCGGGGTGCGCCGCATGCTATGGGGACGGGTATTTTCAATCGTACGTCTGCCTCCCTCGTTCACGCTACCACATTAGCACTCGGTCATCGTTTAAACACACTGTTCGTCGGAATTAAATAAAACCACTATATTTTAGTTAAGGAGTTTTCATAATTGTTTCGTTTTCTTATATTTTTCATCATGAGTTAGGACAACGAGAAGGCGCTCTTTTTTATTAAAGAATATGAAAGACGTCCCATATTGTGAAAGAAGTATAGAACATTAAACTTTATCATAATGCGATAAAAAAAGAGGAATGCTTGGCGCGAAATAAGTGCACTTATTGGAGAAGAGATTGATGTTTTGAAAAAAAAAGTAAAAAATTGATGTATTACTACGAAACACAACATTCTTCTTCTCAGGATATCGAACTTAACAGCGAATCACAAATTACAGTGTTTCAGAATTTCTAGCACTCTTCGGGAAACTACAACGCTTCCAATGTGAGTCGGCATTATTCTCCATTTTTACAATCGTAAAATATTTATATAGCTCTGCATACTTCTGGTATAATTCTTGAAATCAGCTGCTTCGATACGTTGAAAACATATTGCAAGCTAATAAATGAATCACCAGTTCTTCAGTGGTGGTTACTGCTTTTCGAAAATTTGAATCATTCTTCGAAATTTTCCCCGAATCAACTCTAATAAAAATGTATAGTCTGTGGATGACATTCTTACAAAGTTTCGAAAAATGACACTCTCTTCTTCTTCCGTCATACAGTTTGAAAATAATTTATCCATCTAGCTGTCCACAACCGTCTTTTATTTCTCCTTTTAAATAAACTAGCAATCGTTATGAATGCAGCACGAGCCACTGCTAAACTGTCATCGCGATCCATATCCACCTTTTACTCCACAAAACTGCCAACTCGTCAGAACAAACGAATGGACGGATACCTGTCTCGTTCGATGCCTCGGCGAACTGCGTCCTGCCTCGCCTCGGTCCCATCCGTGCGTTGTGTCGTATTGATGTGTACCCGCATTAACCTAACTAATTCTAGGCAACACCTCTGACAAACTTACCCTGCCACTGCGGGAGGGGAATAAGCAGCAAATCAAAATGTCACTCGGCAGCCGAACTATCCCTCGTGTATCGCAGCTAGCAATGCCATAGCCATTATATATATCTACCTTTATAATAGGCTACTTTGGCCATTGTGTTATTTTGTATGAAACGCTGACGTCACACATCCGGCCTTTGTTTACGGACTGATTGCGGCCAGAGATGTTACTGCAAAAAATTTTGACGGGCTTAGAAGCTAGTGTATATATATTGTCCTAACCTGCGATATTAATCGTATTAGAAACTGTTTGCCTCGTGACTTTACTTGAAATACGCTAAAACGTTTGCTTGTTGTTTGTGATTTATCATGTCCATTCATATCAGATGCGACATTTTAGTATTAGAATTCTCTCAGAGTAATTTTAACAAACAACATTCTGCAAATCTTTGCCCATATTTCGAATCTATCTGTTTTTGATGTAGCGTACTGTCATTACATGCCTCGTTTTTATTGGTTGTCTGTCCATGTACGCATATGTTGAGTCTGTGTTTGCCTCTCAGCCCTCGTGAAATTCTGCAAATGAAGAATTCATGGTAAAGCTAATTTTGAACATAAAATGGGGTCAGCTCTGTAATTTCTGACTGACGAGTCGTCTTTAATCTTATCCTTCCTTCCATATTAATCAATAAAAGTTCCTTCACATTCAAAGTCTCACTGGATGGCAGTAAATTTGGCTGAGCAGCTTTGCAAAAGGTCTCTTGATAATAATCACTGTGAATTGTCGGTTTCAACTGATAACATGCCTCCCGTCTTAGGTGGAAGTAATCTTGAAATATTTTATAATCAAATTCCATCTTTCTCTATTTATGAAATATGTGTACGGTGAACGAATTTTATATGGCCAAAGACTTTAATTTTCATGAAAAATCTAATACTTCTGAAATGTAACAGTTATCAAAACGCAAATGAGAATGTTTAAAGCGCTCTTATGTACTGTATACCGATAGATCGACCATTGGAACAGTAAAACTAGTTGTCTCAACACCTACGTCTTCACTCCCTCTGTCTAATTACATGAAATCAGGGCATATTCCAAACTTCGAGCTCATTACATCTGTTTGACTGGTATTGCGGCACCAAACGTTAGACTTTCAGTGGCGGGAGAAGGAGAAGAGGTGACTGATGCTAGGCATCCGTTGTACAATCATTCAACGAGCAGTCGTTGCCCTAACACTTCTTTCGGAGAGTTACACCACTGCAAAGTAAGCCTGAAGTCCTTCGTGCTTTGTAAATGAGCCTTAAAGAATGTAAGGTCACCGACTTTCAAACGCAAGAGAAACTAACCAATGTAAAACCATTTGGTGAACGATAAACAGTTTAACAACAAAATGTAAAAAGCAACATGGTGAAATTGAGATGTTTTGACATGGACAGTCATGATTGCGGCGGAGTAGACACACGGAGAATTTACTCTGTTATATTGTGAGAAATTGCTGCTTTAAGTGTCGATTGTGTCCTATGACTATGTTGCAGTATTTTGGAAGAAGGAAACATAGTTTTATCCCCTGACACAGAAGAAGAAGAAGAGCACATATCGTACATTCTCTATGGAGGGTCAATTGCTTGATGTGGAATAAGGCGTGTTTATTGAGAATAGATTCCGTATCCAATACAATCTGATCGGGACATCAATCAATGCAAAAATTTTCAAATAATATACTTAGAGTGAAAAAATATTAAATGTTTTTGCAAAAGTTGTGTAGAAATTTTTTAAAAAATCGTAAAATTTTTGTATTGTTTCACTTCAGGTGATGGGAGTACGGCGAAAATTGAAAAAGAATTAAAAAGCCTGAAACATTATAAATCCTGAAAAAGGGAGGGAAAAATAAGTGCACTCCAGGCCATCCAAGCACTAGTACTTCTTCATTTGCGGCGAATCAGAACAATAATTACTTACTGTCGTGTTCCGGAAGTGAGAACGACAATACCTCGAGAACAGATTAGAACGTCTTTGCCCAGGCTTGCTACATGTTAGATAGATTTCTGTTGAGAAATGAATTAAATCTACCAGTAACAGATCATATCAGTGTCGCGAATAGCAACAATCTCGTGAAGAACCAATCACTGACGGCCTCATTATACACAGCATTATGTTCAGCAATAAAGCGTAAAAGCAATTGGTTTCGCATGATCGTCGCATCGGTCTGACTGGTTGGCTATTTCAGGCCAAGATACGACATTTGTAAAGCGAGTAGAAACAGTTTACATCCAACGAATAACCAGTTGAATGTTTCATGTTCCAAGTGCTAGTCATTTAGTCTCTTTGATTCATGAGGCACTTTAAGGCAAGGCGCGTAGCTTTTTATCGACACCGCTTTTTGTTGCACAAGTGCAGACTCAGTTTTGTCGTATAGATGCCTTTAGAAAACAATACCTTCTCCCTGTCAGATCCAGCTGGCTGCTTTTAACCACTTTCACACGTCTATCCGCCCGGGGCCTAAGCGAGCCAATTAGGTTGTTAACAAGTGAACCGTATTACATTTTGTGTGACAGCAAAAAGGCAACATGTCTGAGAACACAAAGCAAGCGAGGATTGAAGTCTCTATTCCTGCAGGAGAGATCATTTTCTTTATTATGTTACCTACAAAAATGATCCTTCACGTTTAGTGAAACAGTCTGAGATTCACAGATTCGTCACAACATGAATAAGCAATTTTTTATCAAATACCTTTCTTTCAGATGCCGTGACTTAAAGTTACCCTATTTCTACGGCGTAACTTTGGCTCAACACTGTAACTCTTTAATAAGAACATATGTCCATAAAAAAAACCTCCGGCTCAAGTACAGTAAATTGTAATCTGTTGTTTAGAGTACGAAATTACGATGGTTACAGTCGTTCAGTACTAAAGGTGTAAAGTTTAGATTTGTTGTTGATTTGGTCTTGGTTACTCCTCAGGGCTAAAGCAACCCATCGTTGTGGTGTACTGCTTTATGCTGACTACTGATACTCTACTTTCCATCGAAGAATAATAATTTCTCTTTTAGACGAAATCAACGCTATTTTTTGCGGATGCGTAGATAGGATCAGTGGCAAAAGTTAGATCACGCACCTGCAGCAGTACACATTTTATTTTTTCTACATTTATTTATATCCTCATAATCATAAACGATTATCACGTAAACGTAATAAACCTATTAATATGATGATAGGCCATCTTCCCGCAGTTGTTGAATCAAATAAAAGACAAAATTCACCAAACCAGTTGTTTTTGACGGATTCATTTACAAAAGTAATAAGCCTATGTTCAAAAAATTCAAAACTTGTGTTAGTCATATATTGGAGTGCACGTTGTATCTCAGTTAAGATATTCAAGGACAAGTAGGATAAACATGGTAAGTTCGTAAAAGTGGTACCAAAAGGTATTGTTTAAGTAGTTCCAACTGTTTATGTAAATATGAAACAGCGGATCGTTCGTACTGAATTTACGAAACAATATAGGACATGTATACTTTGTTTCAGAAAATCTCGTAATGTGAGCATCCTTTGAAATTCCGAATGTGATTGGCATAGTTGCCGTAATTTCTGTACATATTCTTAAAGTGTTAACTATTGAGGGAAGTATTTCTTAGGCTGCGTTTCCACTACGCGGGCGACCGCAGTCGCTAACGACTAGTTTTATAGCGACTGCACCCGCGACTGTATTCCAGAAACCAACTTATTTTCAATATGGACGTCGAAGAAATAAATGACGTTAACAAAAAGAAAACTTAAACATTGATTTGGATACATCATTTGTTATTTGCATTGACGTCGGAGCTAACGGAAAATGCAGTGTTGCATCTCTATATTTAGAGATAATACATTCCATAAAAAGAACTGACCAAGAACGAACTAAATATTCCAGAAAGTGTGCCAGTTACATCAAAAAGAAAAAAAACACACCAATGCCTTATGTTATCGTTGGTAATGATACTTTCTAACTAACTTATAAAGTTTTGCGTCCATATAGTGGGCGAACTTAAACAACAAAAAAGAGTGTTTAACTATAGGTTGTGTAGAACAAGGCCATGCATAGAGTGTACATTTGGCATAATTAATTAAATTAAATTGCAATAGAGCGCACGCTCCGGTGGAAATTTTCCTGCACACTCATCTTCCACCCTTCCAGCGTCCACCAACATTCGGCCTCTACAAATTTTAACTTTAAATTCTTTCAACATTTTTGGTAAATTATTCATCATTCCTCTTGGTAACTTACTCCAATCCCTGACACCCTTACCTAAAAAAGATAATCTTTCTACACCCTTGCGCCTGAAATCGAGTCCCAGCTTGTGGTCATGGTCATCTTTCCCCTTCCATGCATTACTTTTCATTCTTACACCAACAACTTTCCATGCTCATCATCAACATACGACTTGTACAGTCCCATGACCCTCTACACCCTCATCCTGTCTTGCAATGAATCCAATTCCAAATCTTTTTAAATGGCGTATATTTCATATAGCTTTAAACGCGACATAGATTTTGTATACATAGCGTAAGCTACGTGTGTTTTGAGTAATTTTGTGCGTGGAAGGCGGTCAGTCGCGCAGTAATTTCACATCGCTTTTGAGTCGCGCGCGGCTTCTCCAGTCGCGTGTTCTTTTACAGTCGCGACGACTTTCCAAG
>JARYHS010007222.1:0-96999 GCA_031002005.1 Vandiemenella viatica
CATTTACAAATCTTACATTTCCTTTCAGACTTGTTGACTTCCGATGTTAGCTCTCATATTACAATTTCAAAAAGCTACTCCTTTCTTCTCCTTACAAATTTCTTTCTAATTCCTAGATCAATATTTGAAACTAAAAGGTTTCTCTTTTTCATGAAGGCTCTTTTTGCTAGTGCTATTCTGCTTTTAACATCATTCCTGCTTCGGCAATCGGTTGTAATTTTACTTCCCAAGTAACAGAATTCACTTACTTCTCCTATTGCATCCGATCCTTATTTTTATATTTAATCTACTAGTATTGGTGTCATTTCTGCTACATTTCATCACTCTTGTCTTGCTTTGATTTATATTCAGTCCAAAATCTTCCTTCAGTATTTTGTTCATTCCATTCACTAACTTCTCAATATCCTCAGCCCTCTCTGCTAACAAGACAATGCCATCAGCAAATCGTAGCATACTGATTTTTTCTCCCTGAAAACTAATGCACATGGAAATTTTTCTTTGACTTTCTTCATTGCTTCTTCTACATACAAGTTGAATATTAACGGGGATAGACTACAACCTTGTCTCACACCCTTTTTAACTGATGTATGTCTCTCGTGATTCTCTACTTTTATTACAGCCACTTGATTCTTATATAGTTTATAGAGTATTCTTCTATCTCGATACTTTAGACCGTGACTTCTTTAAAATTTTGAATATCTTGTCCCTCCCTAACATTATCAAAAGCTTTTCTAAATCAACAAATGCCATAAAAGTATCTTCGTTTTCTTGATCCGCCCTTCAAATATTAATCTTAAGACAGAATTGCTTCCCTTGTACCGCGATTTTTCCTAAACCCAAACTGATCTTCACCTACTATCTCTTCTACTACCCTTTCCATCCTTCTGTATATTATTCTGGTCAGTAATTTTGAAGCATGTGATGTTAGACTAATGGTGCGATAATTCTCACATTTGTCGGCTTGTGCTTTCTTTGGAAGTGTGAAGATGATATTTTTATTAAAATCAGTTGGAATTTCTCCTGTTTCATAACTTTTTGATATCAGCTTGAATAATCTTTCGATTCCTTCCTCTCCTAGGGATTTAAGAAGTTCTGCAGGGATCTCATCAATTCCAACTGCCTTATTTGCTTTCAAGTCATTCAGAGCTTTATTAAATTCTATTCCTCAAAACAGGATCTCCTAAGTCATCAATGTCGACATCGCCTTCCTTTTCCATACACTATTGTTCAAGTCGTCCCCAATCATACAGTTTCTCAATGTATTCCTTCCATCGGTTAGCTCTATCTTCTGAGCTTAAAAGAGGTTTCCCATCAGCAGCTTTAATGTTCATACCTCTTTTCTTCATTTCTCCAAAATTCTGTTTGATCTTTCTATATGCAACATCTACTTTACCTACGACCATTTCCTTTTCTACTTCTTCACACTTTCCTTGTAGCCATTTTTCTTTTGCTATTTTGCATTTCCTATTTATTTGATTTCTAAATTGCCTGTACTGCTCTCATCCTGCCTCATTCCTGAGCATTTTTGTACCTTCTCCTCTGATCCATCAGCTCCAAAATTTCTTCTGTGATCCTAGGTTTTCGGGCAGCTTGTTCCCTAAAGCCTAATGTTTCTTTACCAGCTTTCATTATTTCGGTCTTTAATGCATTCCATTCGCTCTCGTTTGAGCTCCTTTCAGAAGTTACTTCTTAGACCTAAGTCTACCATTTCTGAAAAATTTTCTCTCGTGCTAGATTGTTTCAGTTTATTCACTTCCAGTCTGTTCTGCTTATACTGCTTCCTTATTCGCTTAAATTTCAGCCTGCACTCATTATTATCAAATTATGGTCAGAGTCTATGTCTGCTCCTGGGTACGCTTTACAGTCTAGAACTTGATTCCTGAATCTCTGTTTGACCATGATATAATCTAGCTGATATCTGCCTGTATCCCCAGGACGTTTCCAGGTGTATATTCTTCTTGCATGGTTCTTAAACAGTGTGTTTGCCACCACTAGCTTATATCTTTCACAAAATTCTAGCAACGTGCTTCCTCGCTCATTTCTTTCTCCTAGACCAAAACTTCCTACAGTATTCCCCTCTTTTCCTTCTCCCACTATTGACATTCCAATCACCCATGATTATTAGATTTTCCTCCCCTTTCACATATTGGATTAATTCTTCAATTCCAGTGTATTTTTTTTCTATTTCTTCGTCATCTTCCTGTGACGTTGGCATGTACAATTGTACTAATGTGGTTGGGACGGGCTTAGTTTCTAACCTCATCAAAATAATCATGTCACTAATCTGTTCATTATAACTCACCCGTTTCCCTACTTTCTTGTTCATTACAAATCCTACACCATGACTCCATTGACAGCTTGTGTGCTAATTATCCTGTGCTCTCCAGACCAGAAATCCTGTGCGTCCTTCTATTTAATCTTAATAATCCCAACAACATCTAACTTAAGTTGTTCCATCTCCATTTTTAAGTTTTCTAACCTACCTGCCCTATTCAGACTTCTTCATTCCACGCTCCACCTCGTAGAATGTTTCTATCCATTCTGATGACTCCACCCTGAGCAGTCCCCATCCGGAGATCTAATTAGGGGGACTATTTTACCTCTGGAATATTTTACCCAGGCAGAAGCCATCATGGTATATGTAATTTGAGAGGATTACATGTTCTCAGGATACCCTTTTTGTTTCCCGTTGCCTTCTGCATCCCCATGCCGTTGATCATTTCTGATTCATTCGCCTTTAGGGGCCGTTTCCAACCTCAAGGGCAAGAGGGTGCTCTGAACCACTCCCCGCTTCTCTGCCCTCCTTTAGGAGGCTATTGGAAAGCAGTGGTGACTCCTTATATTGTGAATCTTTCAGTCGTCAGAGCCTCGTCTGTGCAAACAGGGTGAACCACGTGAAGGAGAGGTTGACATTTGGTTGGAAAAGGCTTGTATAGTCTCTCCCATATCCTTACAAGTTGATATTTTAACTTCATAATAATTAAATATCAAAAATATTGTCATAAAACTTATAATTTATGAACAGTAGCTAAAGAATATTTCAGAGGGTTTGTAGTTAATGAAGTCTGTACATATTTATTTAACTCTTTTTTGTGTACTTGAGATTTAATTATTGAGTAAGGGAGTAGATATGCTGAAAAGAAAGGAAGTGGTATTAGAGTAGTGAAGACCGGGGCTGGTTGGCATAGGTGGCAGGTTGGCCATCAGTTTCTATTTTTCCCTGCAGAGTGTGTTGAAGTGCCACCTGCTGCCCACGTGACTTTCATAGCCTCAATTATTTTCCAACAAAATAACAGTGTGAGAAGGAGGGGTGATTGTCGTAAATGTCATTAAGTAAGTAATTTTTCTAATCTATCTTATTTGTTTTCTGTACCAAAGGCTGCATGTGATGGGCTTAACTTGTGTAGTACATTTGAATCGTTGAACTAAAGGCTAAGTTTCACATTTTTAAAACATTCATTGTCAGTAGGCTATGGTAGTTTTTATAACTGTCATCATTGTTATAAAAATGTGTATGGTGTAGGTTAGCCAATTGTGTTTGGGGTTAATTGGCACATAGTTTCTTCGTTTCCACCACTTTTGGAAAAGTGTAAAGAGTAAAATATGTTTTATGATTTCAAGTGAGGAAGAGAGCCTACCTGTGAGTTACATTGAATGAGATGAGGCCTTTTGATGAACGTCAACTTTTACATGACAACAACACGAGTGAACCAGACCCCAAACATCATATGGGCAGGAGGTAGCGGCTATCTAGCACAGTTAACATCTCTCCAGGAAATGATAATGATGAGGTCAAAGCCAAAGAGCTAAAGTAGCCTCAGCTCAAGAATAACTGGTAGTGGTCACCTACGATAGTGTGCAGTATAAATGAATCGTAACATCATTGGACGAAATTGAAGTTCTAGTTTAAAAAAATTGTAAAGTGTGGTAAATTTTGAACGTGGTCTAAAAAATTAGATGAAATTGGTGCAAATATGAAAATGTGAGAAACGCTTATGAGCCACAACTAATGAATCAAGTTCAACAAACCTATCTCTTCAACATGAAGCCTATGATTTAATTCCAATATATTTTTATTTTTTTTAAATTAAAGTATATGCAAATGACTTACAATTACGTATTTTTATTTACTTAATGCATTTCCACGAATTCCAGGGTAGTTTTCTTTTTTTCTCAGCTCATTAAAAAAAATGTTTTGGCATGGGCTACGCCTACTAACCCCATTTTGTGCGCCAACCAACCCTCCATATAGGGTTGGCTGGCCAACCACAACTTGCACTGTTTGGCGATTTCTTGCAAACATACAATTCAATATTCTGATTCTAAAGAAATACAGAATTGTAAGTTAATATATGTGGATTACAGTGATATATTCAAAATTTGGATGGTGTTCAAAGAATCAGCTGCAAAAATCGAAATGTGAAAAACTGTGCCAACCATCCACGGTCTATACATTCTTTTTGTTTTTACTAATGGCTTTACACCTCATCGACATCATTAGAGGCGGAATGGGATTGGGGACAAGGAACAGGAAGGAATTCTGCCATGGCGTTTTTGAAGGAAGCATCCCAACATTCACCTGTAGTGATTTGGGGAAACCATGGAAAACCCAAATCTGGATTTCCAGACAGGGATTCAAACCATGACCTCCAGAATGCAAGGCAGGAGTGTTACCGCTTACACTTGGTTATACATTCGTAATTCATTTTCTTGAATGTTATGGATTTCTTAAGTTTGCCTATTAACACATTCAAATTATTATTGCACATTAATAATACTGGGCAACAATGATTTTGGTGTTTAGGAAATAAATACCATTTCCATATGAAATTGTTTCACTGATTCCAAATATCAGGTATAGTTTTTAAGCTATGTGACATCCCTCTGTTACCTACATATTAGTTGTAAGTCAGAGTGAATTATTTTTACAAGAGTATGCGAGTAAGTAACAGTCCATATTTCTTTGCATTCCAGCATGGAAAACCAGCATGTATCGTGTTCGATTCGAGTTGTGTTTAATTTCGCTGTGTATCTAGAATTAATTTCTTGCAGTGATTTATCACATATGCCACGTTTAAAATGTTACTACCCGAAGTTGGAAAGCTCACTCACTCCCAGTCCACATGTTTTTAAGGTTATTAAGTATGTATGAATGTATGGTGGTCTACTGCATTGATTTACCACCTTATTCTAATTTTGATTTGTTATAATGCCTTCAGATGCCAACATGGCATTAATACGAGCATTAAAATACATTTTCCTTGTAGCCATCTTGATTGCTTTCCTGAAAATCCCCGTGATGTCAACAACGAGCGAAGTAAATGATTCTATCAAGGAGATGGAAACCTGGCATCAAAGGATACTGTGTTGATGGCATCTTAAAGTAAGTTGATGGACCAATGATCTGCAAGATCATAAAGGACACAAATTTTGTGAAAACGATGCAAGAGAATGAAGCATTAGATTGACAAGCCTTTTTAGTAGTAATACAAAATTTCCTTTGTAAACACAAAAATAAAAACTACAAAGAGATTGTTAGTAACATGGTGTCAACTTTTCATGATACTGGCGTTAATATGAGCATTAAAATGCATTATTGTTTTATCGACCTTGATTGCTTTTCTGAAAATCCCAGAGATGTCAGCAACGAATGAAGCACAGCTCAAATAGCAGACAAATGACCAACCATTCTGAAGTTTGGTAGACAATTGGAATTTGAAGCAAAGGGATTTTTATGAAATTCTGTATGACCAATGACCATAGATCATTATTACAATTCCTGAGATTTGAGTCACCTTTTTCAGCAATGATTATTAATGATCATATTTGCACTCACAGAAATAGATCATATAGGGAATAGGCTATTTGACAGTATTAAAAAAATATTATAAATTGAACTCATTCTCGTAGATTAATGCTTCAGGAAGTTAATTTTTCAATTTTGAAAAGAAAAGTGGATTATTTTTAATAAAAAAAGCGAAATAAAAATTATACATTCCTTACCTCTGGTCACGTGGCACGAAACGCTCTAGGATTGATGGTCGCTTGAGTGACGTCACACGTCTGTAAACACTGTGGCTGGGAAAGGAGCGTTTCATATTATCCAAGTTTTCAACTATTTTATTGCTTGTTGCTGGTCATTTCTTGTTAATAATGAAATTTCATTTTTGAATACAAAATCGAGAACAATTTGTAAAAGCCTACAGCGGAAAAATATGGAAAATAGACGCCTTATTTGTGGGGCTGGCTGTAGAAAAAACCCCTGACTTTTATTCTGCTGAGCTTAAAAATGTAACGCTTTCAATTTGAGACTCATTTATATTTAAATTGAAAGTTAGAGATTGATCGTTTTGCTTTAGCAAACCATACGTCGAAAAATTCTGTACGCGAAATTTATGCACTGAAAATAAAGAAAAGTTGTGTGGGTGTCGCAAATATGCGCAAACAAATGAAGGTATTTCTTGTAGCTAATAAGCAGCTGTTTTAAATAAATATAGCAAGAGACCGATATAATGAACTTAAATTCAACATGAAATTGGCTCAGTAGTTTTTTTTAAATTAAAAATAATCTCGCTCTGTTTTAATGATGCTAATGTATCACGGAAAAAGCATGCGTAAACTTACCTTGAGGATCGCCAAAAGCAACAGAAACACACAAGTCACTACTACACACAGAAAAACAGCGTAATCATCGATCAAGCTCAGTCAAATGGCGCAGCCGACTGGAGCGCTTGATCGCTGGATCACATGAAGCCCATTGTTCAAACTATTTTTTCTATTGTTAGGAGTGAATTCGTGGCAAATAAACCTTTATTCCGAGTAATATGGTTTATCTACTTTGAATATAACTAACTATTTTGCCTATTATCAAAGCTGACTTTTGTCCCTCTAGATTTAGAAAATATCACACTGTGCGGCGTTCTCCCGGATGCGAGGCCAGAGCGTTAACCGATCACTCACCACGGTCGGAACAATTGGATGTTGTGGGCCATTTTTCTTAATTGCAGATTAAGGCTTATAGATAAATGATATTTTTTTGTCAATAAAACTGAATTTGTTTGTTTATTCATTTACCTACCTCGTTTCACTTCATCTCACACTAAAAACTGTGAAGTGTTTACTATTAACATAAAGAGATGCAATTGAGAAGTAGTGTCCTGATAGCTGTGTGATTGAAGAGTGGTAATGGAATTCAGAACGTCCTACGTTCGAACCTTGGTTGGGATAATATTTTTTGCGTGGTTTTTTACCGTTTTTGTTTGCTGTTTTTAGCACTACTATGTTTTTATTAGAAGAATTCTTAATAGTTGCTAAGCGTTTGAAACAAATTGCTACCATACATGAAAACTTTTAATTTTTAAACTTACCAGAGAGAGAATAACATGCAAAAATTACAGGTGCGCGGCGGCGAATAATGGAATTTATTTTAGAAGTGACATGTAGAAATTTCATGCTAATCTTGCAACAGTTCCGGAACGCGTTGTGTCCTTTTCGTTGGAATTTTTACCTGACGATACAACTGCAGGTTATTTTCCTGACAATAACTGCGTCTATTAGGCGGTATTTACTTTTAATGTGCAAGTAATATTTTTAAAAACAAAACCTGTTTATGGTGCGCAAGTAACGTCCAATTTCCTTTTTGAAATCTTCTTTGATTGTTTCAAACGGTTGTAATTCGCTTGTTATCCAAAAAAGGAAAAAAGAAAAATTAAATTGATGTTTTGTGGATTTTCGGGAAAAAATGATTATGTGATGCAACCAACAGCAACTAGTATCCAAAGAAAATGACAAAAGAAAACAAATTGAACATATTCCGTAGCTAGGATCGAACCTTAGGACCCTAAAAATTCTCGCCTTAAACAACGTATTACATTTAACTCTACGAAATCGCGGTGTAAATGAGCTTCACAGAAAATCGTAAGTGACTTTGTCGCAATATCAAATTGAAGTTGTTACATTTTTAAGCTCCACAGAATAAAACTGAGTGGTTGTTTCTATAGCTAGCCCCACAAATAAGGCGTCTACTTTCAATATGTTTCCGCTGTAGGCTTTTACAAATTGTTTTCGATTTTATATTCAAAACGAAATTTCATTAATAACAAGAAGTAACCAGCAACAAACAATAAAAACAGTTGAAAACTTGGGTAATAGGAAACGCTCTATTCGCAGCGGCAGCGTTTACAGACGTGTGACCTCACGACACTCGTTGCACGCGCCAGGCAGCGAAGGAGCGTTCTGGTGGGCTTTTAAATTATTTAAATTTTAAATCTTAATTTTATGCAAAATAATGCACTGCCGTCAAAAAATCTCTTCACTCGGTGAATAAGATGTACCAATAAACAATTTAAAACCATTTTCAAGACGTAGTCAAATACCCAATTAGATCTCAAAGGAAATGTCTGTATTCAAGTAAATGACATTCCATTCCATTTAATAGGTAGCTCACCATTGTTTCTATTTTGGTGCTGCACTGGAATGAAGTTATCAACTCAAAAATAGGAATACTAATTTTAATGATTATTGTAACATTTTTCATGTCCCCTTACGCTGCAAGCTTGTTGAAAGGTGACCTAGAAAGTTACATACTAAACCGTAAACAATTTGTAAATTTAAAGGAAGCTCTAATTTGGAACCATCCTATGCTCATAATGAGGCATCTGGAGATTATAGTGTTTTTTTTTGAAAATCAGCTAAAGGATAATTTAGCAGAAACGATTAAGGAACTTAAAATTTGTAAACCGGAAAAGTAAATGAGGGAAAATTTTTAACACTACAGTTATAAAAGACAATTTTTAAAAATGGTAAAAATTAGATGAGTAAGGGAATTGCCACCGGAGTGTTAGCTCAATTGCAATTAAATAATAATAATGAGGATATTACAGGATGATATGAATATGCTGTAAGCTAATAGACAAAATAAAAAGCACCAAATTTTTTTTAAGACCTTAGACATATGAAGATGGGCATTAGATTCCCGATAGATTTAATATTGAAAAAATAATGTTTAATATTTCAAATTAATAAAATAAATAATGTCATGTATTTTTGACATACAGTTTTCATTTATTTTTGATTTCTTCATTACCTTTCAGCTTCATTCAATTTATTTCAGAAGACAATGGAATGTAGTGATATCTCTGAATTATTTGAATTTTTTTAAATGTACAATTTAATCCACCAGTGCTCTACTCTGTTTAGATGGAGAGAAATAATCTCATAAGCTATAGTAAACTTCCTACTGTTTTATACTATGACACATTTTATTATCAGCTAGTATTGAAGTTTGTGTCTGTCATTTTTACTCCATCTCCTTGTATGTATGTATAACATAATGTTGCAGAACTATGCCATTATCAATGGATAAATAATATTTAAACATTAATATAAATAAACAGATCTCAATAAATAATCTTTATTTTCATATAAATGTTTTAGTAATCACAGCAAATTCCAGTTTTAAAAGTAGACATAACATTTACAGTATATCATTGTCTGTAAACATTTATTTTTTATCTACAGCTTAAAACATTATCAAGCATCACATTTCCTGTTGTACTCTTTCTAGTAGCAACATTTAGAGTATGATCATTTCATTGGTTCTCTGTAAGTGATTTGAGTGCCATACTTACTGGTTACATCAGTACAACCTCATAAATATTAATGTATTGAAGACATACATTTAACAAACAAAAGTTGCACATAACATAAAAGAGGCTTTCTTTGTTATAGTCGTAGGATTGTCAAACAGCATGAGACAAATGGACATTAGCAACACGGGTGCCTGGAGAGTGTAAGCTGTTATGTGACACTACAGAGAACCTGTGTTTTCATGCCCAACTGTACATTGCAGGAATGTTCTCCAGCATTTAATACAGATCAGTTTATGCATATCATTGAAACAACTTCTATTTTGTAAAAGTACAGACATACTTATTTCTTCAACAAGAAAACAGAAATAAACATTTTTAAACCACAGTTCAATTAATTGAACCATATAGCAACAGAGTTTAAATTTTATAACAGGCACATATGTATGAGGAAATGATATAGTCAATGAATAATGCTCTCGGGGGTTATATTTACATACATACATCATGCATCTGCTACAGAACAGCCATCTTCTTTTAATAGAAAACATCTAAAATCTAACATTTGTCACTGAACAAAACACACAAACTATTAGCACAGGTGTTCTTTAATTCAGGTTATAACAAAATAAGACCAATATGGTTAAGTACCTTTTACACTTGTCACAATCAATTTTACTATACAAATTCCAATATATAATAAGGAGTTTTTACCTTTATCATAAAGAAACTTCTTTGTTCCACACTTGTTGTGCAAAATGGAACGTATTTTTAAAATATCACTTCACAACAGAGTCAAAATAAACATTTTAAAAAATAATAGTACAATAAACAAAAGCAATTAATGAAAAATATTTTACTCAAATACTGCTTATAAATCATCTTTTCAATAAAACTTCAGAAAAGACGGCCTAAAAAAAACTAGAAAACAATTCACAAACTTTTCTAAAAATTAGTGATGGGTATATCCCATCTAAAACAAATATTTCAGAGAAATAAGAGCATACAAGTGTAACCAGAACAGATCAAAATCTGGATTAAGAAAGATCATCTTTAGAAATTAATTCAAAGTCATCACTGTCTGAAGAGGAGGAACTGTGTTCATGTGACAACAACATAGGTTTTTGTGGGGCCTGGCTGCCTGTGGCCACACTAGCTCCTATTACAGTCGAGATGAGACTCTGGCCCATTGCTCCAATGTTCTTGGCAACTGCTTGCATAGCTGTTAACGATAACATCTCCCCCATCCGACCACTGACAGCAGTGCCTGCAAGATGACCTGTGGTCCTACTTCCTTCCTTGTCTGTAACATTTTCACTAAAGCTGAGGCCCTGAGCAAACACTTGCTCATCTTCTTCAGAGCTGTCACCATTGAAATGAGAGCTCTGGAACTGAATTTCGGCAATATCTTCTTCATCAGTGTCCGACTGCTCCACATCTAGCTCTCTTTTCATATGAACACTGTCACCACCATTACCATGTTGTGAAGGTGGAGCAGACAATTCAAATTCACTTACATCCAAGCCGTCTGTACTCCCCTCATCATGAGAAGGCATAGCATTCATGCCAGTCACAAATGATGCTTGTGTCACTGATGAATCTAGTTATAGGGGGAAACGTTATACTTAATTAAAGCAACTATTACATAAAACCAAAAGATTTGATTTTACCTTATACATTTAAATTAGGATAGGGGAATCAACCAGTGCTTATTATAGATGAGGGAAAGATGACATTGATAAACTTTTCTTTTTCTTATAGCTTTACGCCTTATCGATGTCAAGGTCATTAGAGGCTGGATGGGATTTGGGACAAGGAATAGGATGGAATTCAGCCATGGCCTTTTGTAGAAAGCATCCCAGCATTCACTTGGTGTGATCTGGGGAAACCACGGAAAACCCAAATCTGGATGCCCGAACAGGGATTCGAACCTGTGTCCTCCCAAATGTGAAGCCAGAATGCTAACTGCTCACCCACCACACTCAGTCATTTATAAACACGTATAGCGTGAACATAATGAAGATGAGTATACACCAGATAATTATAATGTGTCTTGCATATTTGTATCCTTTTCATGCCATCCTGCCATCACCATGTTAAGTGATGGTTAATTTCCCAATCATAAACTTAATTTTGCTGTTGGGCTTCTTTTATTTCTTTGTAATTTATATATACTACAATAATAATGAAAAGGGAAAAGCTTTTGGGCAGATAAAATAACAAAGGGTATGGAAAGTACAGTAGAACTCCAATTATCTGAATCAATTGGGACCGGACCCCATTCGGATAATTGAAAATTCGGATAATTGGATTTTTCCGAAAAAGGGTCTATTTTAATTAATTCCTGTTAGTATGTTGAAAATGGGAGAAAAAAACTATATTTAAAGGAAAAGATCTTTTAATTTATTGAATGAAAAGGCAACACTTTTACATGTTAAGTGTAGTTAAAAGTGCTGTACGTTAGTACAGTACGTACCATACTGTAAATAGAAATCATTGCTTGCTGAAAATCTCTGTCAAAGTAAGTCGTTTGACTATATTCATCTGTTTTCTAGCAGCAAAGTCGCTAATCCGCTTGACAGTGAGAAGTTTCATGTGGTATGTAGGCATAATCATTATTTTTGGAATCACAGTACATTTCCGTTTTAATTAAAAAAAACGATTTGGATAATCAGCGATTCGGATAATCGGAGTTCGGATAATTGGAGTTCTACTGTAGACTCATCACCCACCACACATGTGGGAAGGAGAACCACAGAAAACACACAAAAATGAGACTAACACAATTACATGATATTTTAGTTTAAAACCTTAAAACAAGATAGGATAGGAAAAATAACCTCTGTCTAACCACAGATATAGGCAGCAGGGCAAGACAAACAAAATAAACACAAATACAGTTTACAATATGTTAGTGGATAACCTTATTCATGTATGAGGAGAGAGATATGAAAGGGGAAAGGTGTGCACATTTAGACTTTCCATATGAATCAACTTTATTCATACACAGCTCCAAGGCAAAGCCAGTAATGCAGTAGGCCTTAGTGTGTGCCCAACTCCCTTGCCAAGTGGCCTGTCTCTCTGTAAAAATAAGGTTTTGAACTGAAATATTGTATAATTCATTGTGTGTTCACTGCATACCTCCAGCTTTCACTATGGTGAGTGTGGATCTACTTTCTCCATCCTTAATTACTTATATGTGTATTTATAAAGTTATTAATAAAAACAAAAAAGCTTCCAGGCCATGAAAATAAGGAAGTTTGTGAAAAGTAAACACAAAATTTAATACAAAGAAAGGGAGGAGGGCAGCAGTAAACACAAAAAATACAAACATATCTAATATAAGATTTCATTATTGGGAGTAGATGAGACACACAGCAAAGAAATCACTGATGCCCACCACACAAATCAAGCATGGTAGTTTTTAGAGTGGTCACATCTGATCTCCTCGCTATAATATCATTTCCTCTCAAGACTACAGTTCACCACCAAAATGCCATATTATACATGTTTGTCGCTGCCCCCTGCAATCATCTTTAGTAAGTTCTGTGCTTATCTTTTGCTGTAATTCATATATATATCTTATATCTTTATATATAAAAAACAATGTTTGTTTGTTCGTCTTCTATGCATTCCTATACCATTTATCAGATTGCAATGAAACTTTGGAGAGTTTTCGAGTGTGCGTCTGCGAAGGTTCCTGTGAAAAAAAATTTCCAAAAAGTCACCCCCTATTCCCCATAACACCCCATAATTTAAGCAATACCACATTTTTTATCCGATTTAGATAGGAATTTGTACACTTATACTTCAAAATAAACATAAAAATACTGCCTACATACGGTTTCCGAATATTCATTCCCGCTCCCCCTTTCCACCCCCATTACCCTATAATTTAGGCAATACCACATTTTTTATCCGATTTAGATAAGAATTTGTACACTTATACTTTAAAACAAACAGAAAAATATTGCCAACATATTGTTTCCGAATATTCATCCCCTCTCCCCCTTTCCAACCCCATTACATTTTCACCCCATAATTTAGGCAAACCACATTTTTTATCCGATTTAGGTAAGTATTTGTACACTTATACTTTAAAACAAACAGAAAAATACTGCCTACGTATGGTTTCCGAATATTCATCCCCTCTCCCCCTTTCCAACCCCATTACGTTTTTACCCCATAATTTAGGCAAACCACATTTTTTCTCCGATTTAGATAAGAATTTGTACACTTATACTTTACACCAAACAGAAAAATACTGCCTACGTATGGTTTCCGAATATCCATCCCCTCTCCCCCTTTCCAACCCCATTACGTTTTCACCCCATAGTTTAGGCAAACCACATTTTTTATCCGATTTAGATAAGAATTTGTACACTTATACTTTAAAAAAGAGAGAGAAATACTGTACACATTAATTTCACAAAAACTCAATCCCTCTCCTCTCTTTCCACCACCTTAATTACCCCCTCTTCCCCATAACACCCCATAATTTAAACAAACCCGCAAACCGTTCGTCCGTTTACGGTGAAGCTTTGGTGAATTGTTGACGGGATGACGGAGAAGGTACCTGTCAAAAAAATTAAAAAACCCCACCCCTTCTCCCCATAATTTAGACAAAACCACATATTTCATTAGATTTCAATGGGAATTTGCACACTTATAGTTTGAAACAAACAGAAAAATACTGCCTGCACATGTTTTCCAAAGCGCATCCCCTCTCACCCTTTCCAACTGAAAATGAATGAAACAGCAGTTTAAAATTTATATGTAAATATTTTTTCATTTAATCTATGTGCCTACTCAAGTCCAGCAATAGTGAAGCATTACCGGATAAGCTAGTATATATATATATATATATATATATATATATATATATATATAATAACAACAATCAGCAGGAAAATGCTTTAAGGCAATAAAACTAAGGAAGGATAGGGAAATACGACCAAACACTTACCACAGATGAAGGCGGCTGTAAAAGATGGACATAAAAAAGAACAAACACAAGAAATGTGCAATATTTTGGCAGTTAGCCTTATTCTTGCAAAAGTGAGACACCAGGAGGAGCCAGATGTGTACATGACGACAGCTGGCTGGTGATCACACACACACACACACACACACACACATATATATATATAGGAAGCAACTGGGTGCTTTGGGTTCCGTGTGAACACCATCTATTGGTGGCCCATGCCATCATCCATGACTCAAATAATTTAAACTTTTGTTTCACGGTCCGGGCTATCAGTCCGACCTAATAGCAGCAGCTCCTCTGAACTCAGAAGGTGGGAACTGCTTATCAGTACAAACTGGGCACAAGGCAACCACCTGGTCTCAACTTCTGACAATACCCAATCATTATTATTATTACTTATGTTTACCCCTTTTCCCCTTTTTAATCCTCTCTTTGCCTCCATCCCCACTACTTATATCGAACCACCACTAACCTAAGGTGATCTACTTCATACAGTCTTTGGTTTAATTTTTTTTTTAATTTAAAATTATTATTATTGTATTATTATTTGTTATTTTTTAATATGTATTTTTTAAATTTATATATGAACATATATATTTTTTAATTTTTCATTTCTAGATTTAATTATATTTTGCTCTTCCCACCGACCAGAGATCATTTTGGATATTTATCTATGCTTGGGTATTAGCTCTGAATCACTGCCCCAACCTTTTTTCTGTTAGAATTTATCCCCACCATTTTCGTGGCCAACAGTCTTTCTGGTAGACAGTCTCCAACATTACCCACCTCCCATAATGTTCTCCTGTTGATAAAGGACTTTATCTGTTGTGTTTTTGTCTTTTCTGTATGTTCGGGCCCCACATCCATCATCTAAAGGTAAGTGGTGCCTCATTTTCCTATCCTGATTCCTAGTGTCTTGATTTCATTGTTACTATATATACTAAACTGACCGGCGGTCTTTCTGTGAGGCAGTCCAGCTACACCCACCTCTCGTAATTTTCTCCCGTTGACGAAGGGTTTATCCCCAAAATTACTTTATTATTTGTGTTTGTGTCTTATCTGTGTGTTCGCGCCCCACATCCATCATCTAAAGGTAAGTGGTCGCTCATTTCCCTACCATATATATATATAATCTGTCCTCTTCACCACTATCTGAACCCCAACTCTCCGTACTCTCCAAAGGCCTTACCTTTTCACCCACCCCCACATTTAACTATGCCAACCCAGTCCGTGACTCCTTTTCATTCTGCTGAACACTCCACTCGTGGTAAAACTTTGAACAATGGCGAACCTGGGCCTCATGACTACCTGGAACCCACTCTCCAAAAATTCAAACCATTATCCACACTTGACCCACCACCTGTTCCACAGAACCATCCCATACAAAGTTTTTGAAGTATTCTTATCCAACAGTTTGGCTTCTCCTAGTTTTCTGAAATCCTTGGCAGATACTAGGAATCTCAGGCCTGCTGAAACCCATGCCAGAAAACAATTTTCGACTAACCCAGACCTTATCATTCTACCTGCGGACAAGGGCTCAACCACAATAGTTATGAATCACAGTGAGTATGTGGCTGAAGCCCTTTGCAGTTATCAGATGCCAATACTTACTGCCACCTCACTGAAGATCCCACACCTACTGTCAACAACAAAAAAATACAGGAATATGTACAGTTCAATGGCCCCTCCAACGTTTCATCCCACAGCCAATCTCTCTTCAAACAACTCAAAATACACGTATGCCTACACTTAACCTCCTTCCCAAAATCCATAAGCCTGGCAATCTGGGACACCCCATTGTTGCAGCTTATGGATCTCCTACTGAACGAACCTCTGCACTGGTGGACCTGTACCTACAACCTATAGTTTGTCAGCTCCCCTTCCATATGAAGGACATGCAACACTTGATTTTCTATCTCTCTACTATGCCCACACCATTTCCGTCAAACTCCATTCTGATAATCATTGATGTCACATCTCTGTACATGCACATTGCCATATCCTCAGTGCCATCAAATATTTTCTGGATAGTTGCCCTTTGGCTGAACTAATACTTAACAACTAATTCTCCTTTGAAGGCAATATCTATCGTCAAACCCGTGGCATTACTATGTGCAATCACATGGCCCCCTCTTATGCTAATCTCTTCATGGGCCACCTGGAACAGACATTTTTGGAGAATGTATCTCTCAAACCCCTCCTGTGGCTTAGATTCATAGATGATATTTTTATGATCTGGACGCATGGAGAAAACAACCTTCTAAATTTTCTGGACATCTTAATACCTTTAATAACTCATTGAATGTGGACCTACTCCCACACGCAGGCCACATTCTTGGATGTGGATCTGTCTCTCTCCAATGGCCACCTCAGCTACTCAGTTCACACAAAACACACCAACTTACAGCAGTAACTCCATTTCGACAGTTGCCATCCAGTTCATACCAAAAGTTCCCTCCCCTACAGTCTTGGCTTCGAGGCAGTCATATAAGCTCTATTCAGAAATCCCTAATGGAGTATTCAAACATCTCACAAGGATTGATATCCCACAACTATCCCCCAGCTTTGGCTCACAAGCAACTTTCCAAGCCACATTACCTGCTCAGCTTATTAACTACCCCAAACTCCAAAAAACCAACTATAGTCCAATCCTAGTTACACAATACTTCCCTGGTCTTGAATCCATCAATAGAATCCTTCGCAGGGGTATGATTTTCTGCTAAACTGCCCAAAAATGAAGTCCATTATTCTAAAAATCATCCCTTGCCCTCCCAGAACTTGTTTCAGCAGGACTCCCAACCTCAGTCAACTCCTAGTCCACAAACACAGCCCTCCTCATCCCATCAGACAGCCCCAAGGCACTTTACCATGTAATAGACCCCACTGTAAGATGTGTGATATACACCACACCTCCACCACTTTCACCAACCTTATCACTGGCGAGAGCTTTCCTATCATAGGACATGCCGTTGTTGTTGTTGTTGTTGTTTAGGTTTTAGGGCGCGTCGACGACGGGGTCATTAGCGCCCTAGCAACAACCAGGAGTGACAATGTGGCAGAATTGCCGTCTCTGTGGCCGACTGTAAAGGGGTCGGCCACAGAGACAGCACAATAAAATACTAACACACTAACTAAAATACCGTCTGCGTGGCCGACTGTAAAGAGATCGGCCACACAGACGGCAACTTAAAATATAAAACTGAGACAAGGCAATAAAATATAAAACTATATACATTAACTGGTTGGCTGTAAAAGGGCCAACCAGTTTAAAAAACAAGTAAGCTGGCTGGCTGTAAAAGGGCCAGCCATATAAGCAGTGTCACAAGTTAAAAAAGTACTTGGATTGGTGGTTGAAAAGGGCCACCAATCCAATCTAAAACCTAGGCCGATCTGCCCAAAATTCTTGGGACAAGACCGGCCAAGCTGCAAAACTTTAAAACCTTAGCCACATTGTCACCGTCATCATTTAAAATAAGGGACAGATCGTTGGCTAAGCCAACGTCTTCCCTTAAATCTAAAAACAGTACACATTCGGTTAAAATGTGGCGTACCGTCAAAGGTACGCCACAAGCATCACATTCCGGTGGGTCCTCCCGGCGGAGAAGAAAGCTGTGCGTGAGAGGACAGTGCCCTATATGGAGGCGAGTAAGGAGAACCTCATCCCTCCTCGCCCGCTGGAAGGAGCTGCTCCACGGCTGAACGGTCGGTTTGACCAGCCGGAGCTTGTTATGCTCAACTTCCAGCCACTGCCTCTGCCAAACATCAGAAACAAATCTCTTCACCGTCGAGGCAAGGTCTGACTTTGGGACCGGTTCAAAGTCGGTTCTGACCTTGTCGCAGGCTAACTTGGCAGCTACATCAGCTGCCTCGTTCCCCCTGATTCCCACATGGCCCGGTACCCAGCAGAATAATACCTCCTTTCCACGAGATTGGAGGGAAAGGAGGGCGTCCTGGATGTTTTGGATTAGACGGTCTGCTGGGTACATATTTCCTATGGCCTGAATACAGCTGAGGGAATCACAGCATATAATGAAACACTTATTGTGCAGTACTTTCATATGCTGGAGCGACTTTAATACGGCGTAGCACTCGGCAGTGTAAACGCTGCACTTACCGTCAAGTTTGAATGTATATGTCGCTCGAGGGAACACGACGGAGCAACCAACTCCGTTAGCCTGCTTAGACCCCTCCGTATATACCGGGGTAAACGTGTGATACTGGTTTAAAATATCTCTAAATATATTAATAAAAACCCTGTCAGCGGTAAACAGTTTGTTATACCGAGACATATCTAAAATTTTTCTGGGCCTCTTTAAAAGCCAGGGTGGAGATTTACTCCAACCCTGGTGATAAAAAGAAGGAAGCTCAAATCCATATTGTTCTAAAATAGCCTTTGTACGGTAGCTGAACGGTTTAGTGGCTCTATGCCAGTTGGTATAGAGCCGCTCGTAGTTGGGATGGAGCACTATGTCGTGCACGGGACTGCCAGGTGTTATGGCAACCTGCAGGTAGTGTCGCACCATGAGGAGTTGCCGGCGGATGGTAAGCGGCGGCTCGCCCGAGTCAGCACAAATGCTGACAATAGGGCTGGTGCGATATGCACCTGTGGCGAGTCGAATTCCAGCATGGTGGACACTATCCAATATACGCAGATAGCTGTCCCGTGCCGATCCATAGACAATACAGCCATATTCCAACCGTGACCGTACAAAGGCTCTGTAAAATTGTAGCAGGCAGGAGCGGTCAGCGCCCCATGACCTGCCACACAGACATTTTAAAAGATTAAGAGCTTTTAAGGCCCTGGCTCTCACATCTTTTAGATGCGCAAGCCAGTTAAGCCTTGTGTCAAAAATGAGGCCCAGAAATCTAACAGTATCACTAAAACTTAAAACGGTGTTCCTCAGGGTAAGGTGAAGCTCTGGTAAAAGGCTTCTGCTGCGAGTAAAAAGTACACACCGGGTTTTATCAGCGGAGAAACGAAAACCGGTGTGCACTGACCATTCATCCAGCCTGTTCAGCGTGAGTTGCAACTGCCGCTCAGCGCTTCTCAGGCTGGACGATACAATAAAAATTAAAAAATCGTCCACATATAAGGAGTACCGTAGGGGACTCCTTATAATGACTGCTATGCTATTGATAGCAATGGCAAAAAGCGTAACGCTTAAAACTGACCCCTGAGGGACACCGTTTTCCTGAATAAAAAGATCAGACACTTCACCACCGACTCGGTACTGGAAGCAACGACCAGATAAAAATGATTTTAAAAAACGGGGAAGGTTACCCCTAAAACCCCATTCATGTAACTGTTTTAAAATCACATGCCGCCAGGTAGTATCGTAGGCCTTTTCTAGGTCGAAAAAAACACCCACAAGGTGTTGGCTGCGGATGAACGCATCCTGTATTGCCGCTTCCAGGAGGATCAGGTTAGGACATGCCACCTTCCATGTAATATACCAGTTAACCTGCAGACACTGCCTGGCTCCCTATACAGGTTTGACCACCAATCTGTTAACCATAAGAATGAATGGCCACTGACAATATTCACTCGGAATCCAAAACATCCGGTAGCTGTCCATGCCATCTCCCATGACACCAATAATTTTAATTCTTATTTCACGATCCGTACCATCAGAGCCCTCCCAAACAACAGCAGCTCTTCTGAACTCCTTAGAAGGTGGGAGCTTGCCTACCAATACAAACTGAGCACAAGGCAATCTCCTGGTCTCAATTTAAGATAATACCCAGTCAGTACTTTTCCTTCCCTCTATCCTCCCCTTGCCTCCACCACAACTGTTTAAATTAAACTACAACAAACCAGAGGTGATGTTTAACTGCATAGATTCTTTTATTACTTTTTTTCCTTTCCTTTATTTATTTTAATTTGTTTACTTATTCATTTTTGCTTACTCAGATTTATGTTGTGAAGATTTTAATGAATGTATTATTCTGCTCTTTTTGCAACATTTTGCATTGCTTGGGGAATAGCTACAATTCACTATCCCCCTCTCTCTGTCCTCTGTTCGAATGTACCCCCACCATGTTCCTGACAAACGGTGATTCTGTGATACGGTCTTCTACAGCACCCATCCTCCATAATGTTCTCCTGTTGACAAAGGGAAAAGACCCGAAATATTCAATGTTATTCGTGTTCTTGTTTTTTTTTTATGTGTTCATACCATGCAACCATCATCTACGGTAAGTGGGGACAAGGGTGTTTATGCTAAAAGTTGTAAGTAGGCGAATTCTTTGTACAAACAGTTCACGAATATATCATTCTTAGGTTCACTTAGACAGTGAAAATCATGGGGGTAATGGAACATCTTCTATCCAAATAATAATAACACACTGAAACTTGAAAGCAAATGTAAAATAATCATACACTTCTTCACAAGAGGTAACTGAAGCTTCTGATCTGAAGCTTCTGATAGAGTAACTTTCAAAATAACAGAAATATTGAAATATAATTTTCTCGGTCAGATGGTGTCAGAGAACATATCAACAGCTGGCTCTGTTGCTTTCATTAGATGTTAATTAGCTTCCAGATGTTACAAACTGGCTATGACTGCATAGACTGGCTTAGCCTCCTAACGTGATGAAGGCAGCATAGTCCACTGTTGAAATGTTGTGTTTCTACGACACCATATAACTGAACACCAGAGAATATTATATTGAATTACTATGCCGGGAAAGTCTCTCCTCACACAGAAATATTTTCAAAAGCTATTAAAGCAAGTCTTCTATTGTCAAATCAGTAAAATTAATGTGTTTTGTCCTCAATTATTTAAACATTTTCTCAGAAAACTTACCTGTAAATAATGATTTAAAAATAATAATAATAATATTTACATCAGAAATGTATACAAAGTTCTTGATACTGAAAAAGAAAAGGGTGATTACTTAAACTATAGAATTGACAGTAATTATAATGTGTATCCTTTCAGAGTGCATGCTGCAATACGTGAACATGGAAGATGTTTTAGAAAATAAGTAAGGATTTTTAGAGTAGACACAGAAATACTGGAAAATATTTCTAACATCATTAAAATGTATGGTTAAATCTAAAATTTGATCTAAAATTCCAAACAATTGACAGGGTATTTGATTAAAAAAGATAATTGTCATATCTGATACATACAAAAAAATTATTCTGGAGTATTACTTTGATTAGTAATTTTAGTATTGTCATCACCAGTCTCTGGAGAAAAACATAACCTGTTTGATGACGATTTTGTAACTGCTAGAAAAAACACTTTGAAAGCACTGTTGCACCTTAAAGTAAAGAGAGAAATGAATCTGTCCATCAGCACACTGAATAATTAGTGTTTTAAAATAAATAAATGAATAATTCCAATTACAGCAGGAAAAATGTAATGTTTAGCAATATGAATTACACTTCTGACAGAAGAATAAATTTAAAAATGAATGACAATTATTTGGTAACACATGAAAGACAGGAGGGGTATGAATAGATTAATTGTTGGAGTGTATAATGTATGTATGTATTAGTGATTATGTTGATAGAAAAAATAGGAGTGGTACATGGAAGGGAAGAAATTACTATAATCATAAACTAACACTTGATTCCAGATAAAAGAGAGTGGAAAAAATTTATTTGTAGGTAAGAGTTACAGACACATGAATAAATTGCCAAAGAAAATGCTAAACAAACAATGAAAGGTTTGAAAAAAATTTCTGAAATGCAAATGTGAGCATGCAGAGAAATTGTTACTGGGAAATATTCTCCACAACAATAATAATAATAAAAATTAAGCACATTGTGAATGAAATAACCCAGAAGCCTTCATGGTAAGGAATAGTTTTGTACCTAGTACTGGTAGTTAAAAGTCAAATAAATTAATTAATGAAATATCAAATTACTTTCTTTTCTTCTTACAGCCTATTTCATTTAAATCAGGAATCACTATGCCTTACTATATATTATTTTGTGAGTAAAAACTTCACATAGACTTCTCAGTTTCAAATCCTGTATGATAGCATTCTTCCATCTCCTCTTAATCTAATTCCTTCCACATGCAGGCTGATCACTTTTGCCAAAGTAATTTTCCTTAAGTTCACTTAACCATAAAACTATTCACATTTTCCTTCAATTCGTCTCCTAATCATGTTTTCAAATAATACTTAATCTTTCTGCAATCTTTCCAACCAATCTCTTCCAAACTGCACATATTTAACATTTGTCTTACTAAATTTTTATCATTCCATAGTCAGTAGCCTATCTACATCTCTACAACCTTTTCATCATTATCTCTTTGCTCTCTCTGGTTATTAATTGGACTAAGTTGTCAACAAGAAGCAGACCAAGAGGCTGGCATTCTTTTCCATTTTATCATCGTTTACACACACATATTAAACATGTAATAGCTTAAATTTCAGTCTTGATATAATATGACTGCTACAGGAAATCTATTGCATTCATGTACACTACTTCTTTTATTACATTTTGTGCTCATTCATTTATGACTGTACAACTAGCACATATGTTTGCTGAATTATTTATTGTGAAAATAAAACTAAAAGAAAGGAACAAATCAATGAAATTTGTTTCATTTAACAATGCTGAATATTACCAAACTGGATGATAAATACAGGCACAGAAAGTTCAATGACTGCAAAAAGGAATAGTCATTCTAAATAGAATAAACAACTTGCTTTTGGCCATGACTTTATTCATGCGGACCATGGAAGTTCTCAGTCTTTTTTCTTTGACTTGCAACAAATTATCATCATTAATTTACTAACAATTTGTATTGATAATGTGAAGAAAATCATTGGGGATGAAATCAGTATAAAATGGTGTAGGAACAGAATGCCAGCCTCCGGGCGCGGGCGTCGGAGAGAGATGTTGGCCTATGTAAGAAGGTGCGGCACCTGGACTGTCTCAGTATCCAACGATCAGCCGACCTGTGCAGATGTCTCGATACCTGATGAAGACGACAGAGCTAGTTGTTGAAATACCATGTTTTCAAAACACTATCTGGCGGTACACCCGTGAAGACTTCATTTCAGAATGTACATGTACATGTCATGAATTATAATTATTAATTTATTAACATTTCAACTTCATTATAATCAAGGAAGGTAAGCATTTCAACTATGAGAAGTCTAGCACCAGACAATACTTAATGGATAAGTTTTACTAAATACTAACTTAGTCCACAATCTGAAGGTTGGTTGGATCCTTCCCAAGAAAATGTGGAATCCTAACCATGAAACAACTTGGTGTAGCTCATATGATCAAACACAACTCTCAAAAATTCCTGTGCCCACCAGGATTTGAACTTGGGACCAGAGCAGTGAAATTTTGAAAGAAAGCCCCTTAACCACTGAGCTACCAGACCACTAAGTTCTACTATGTAACAGTTAAATTTACACCTTCTTTTCTCAGCTTGCCAATGTCATATCAAAACAAAGTTTCTGACTAACATTAAATCAGGAAGTATGGTACTAATATGGATAAAAAATAGCATAAATATATATAAATACATATTAGCTTATAACATAAGCTATCAATATGTGCAGTTTCACTTAAATCTGTTCATTAGCTTTGTGTAATGGGTACACAGAGAGAAAGATTCCAAAATTTACTGACTTGGCCACTGAATCATTGAGAACTATGTCACTACTCTTGATAAAAAAAAACTATTCTACATGTTAACTGGTAAGATGAAGTACCAATATATGCAGTTTTTTTCATTAGATGCACAGACAAAAATTGAAAAATTTAAAGTTTGGCCTATCTATTATTGGCGGTGTATACTGCAATTACTCTTCTCCGAATAAACTTCAAGTACAGAAAACTTTAATTTCCTACAATTTTACTATAGAGATTTAAATCTTTTTTCTTTCGTCTGTCTACTACAATATAAAAGGTCTTTAAAAAATCCTGTAGTATGATATTCTTAAATATTTTTGGTCCAAATTCAAGCAAAAGATAAGTAAAAGAATTTACAGTGTCTTGTCTAACTGATTCCCATTTTTTTCAAATTATCATACAACTAGCAGTTACCCGCGACTTCGTCCGCGTGGAAGAGTGTTGTAATATAAGATTTTGTTGAGAGGTTGGTCGCTCAGTGGTTAGGGCGTCCAACTGGACATGGAAAAGTCCCCAGCTTGAATCCCAGTCTCACAGAGGATTTTCATAGGTCCTTAGCTCGAGCTTCACCTCTGGCACAGGTTGTTGTGTGATGTGAAGTGCGCCAGAATGCTCACGTGGTTCTGATTTCACATTGAACTGTAGGTCCTCTATGCCCAGTAGGATTACTGCATTAGGTTAAGCGGCTACGAAAGGGGCTGATTGCGTAGACGTAATGAAGCCTTGCCACCAGGTCAATACGACCATACAATTAATTTTAGAGCTATTTTTATTGGTGATAGTAGTAATAAATACTGCAATAAAATAACAAAAATGTATTTGTTCCAAACAACTTCATCAAACTTTTAAAACAATAAAAATATTCTGTATGTTAGTAGTATTTTCAGTTTAATACATCGGTATATATATTGTAGGACTTGTTATTTTCTGAAAAACATGTAAATTTTTTGCACTCGATACCCGCGAGCAGGCAACATATAGTTGACCAAAGGAAAAGCAGTGAGTATCCAAGTGTATTCCCACCAATTTCAACGTTTGACCTTGCGATTTATTAATTGTCATTGAAAATGAAATTTTTAATGGGAACTGTAATGTTTTGAATTCAAAGGGAATATTACTGGGAATAATTGGGATACGCGGAATTATAACGGCTTCCCCTTTAGATGCACCGGTAAGAATTGTCGCCTTCACAATGTTTCTTCCTAGTTCTGTGATGTGTAATCTGGTGCCTTTGCAATACCTTGAGGGGAGGGGCGGGTCGAGATTACGCATCAGGAGAACTCGAGTGCCAACCTTAAGCTCGAGTTTATGGGACGATAGCCCAGATAACTCGAAGGAATTTGAAAACTCGACGGGGTAGGTAGCAGCATCGTCAGTTAACATTACTGTATCGATGGAAGAGTGTGTTGTCACTTCCCCGACTATTTCCTCTAATATATGTATATATATTTTTGCTCCAGAATCATTTTTCGGGGCAAGTATTGTCCTCTCACATAACCAGTTTTCGTCATTGATAATATTTAGTTGAATCCTCCAGAAAACATTAGAAATGAGCTCGCGTTTGTTCGGGTGTTTCAGCAACTCGTTGCAATGCCAAATATGTGGCGTATTGTTATTGCCGTCTTTTTGTTTGCTTCGGTGTTTCAAAAGCTTTTGAGATCGATTGCCAATCCGCTTGCTCTTAGCACCGAGGTGTGATCTTCCAGACACCAAGTGTTCATTTTGGTGTTGTCGCCCAACTTGTGACTGCTGTGCAGCTCTGGTAGAGGATTTGTTCCTGGGTTTTGGCTTTTTTCACAGCCGTAGTTTTCTTACATTTCATTGAAAGATTTGAATTTCGTTTACCCAGCATCTCTTAAAATTACTAATTTCAGGACTTGCGAATAAAAATTAATATAGTTTTAATTAATGGAAACTCAAAACGTCAAAATATGATGGAAGCGACTAAACATCCAAAAAATTTACTAACATTCAAAGAGCAAATAAGTACCTAAGTGGCCCAAGGACGTTGATCTCGTTAAAAAATTGTGAAACTAAAAATGTATATTTTGATTTTGAGTATCTGAAAATTACATTTATAAATTTCAAAAATTTACTTCGAGCAATGCCGTGTGTTTTGCTAAATCATCCAAGCTTATTATATATCTTTTGATACAATATCATTATAAAGCGATACATGACGTCACTAAAATGGTGCTCGTGAAAGAAGCTTAAGCTATTAATAATGTTTCAGTTCTCATTTTGGTCCAGGCTGCATTTCAACAAAGTACCGGTAGAAAATCAAAGCTTCTATAACTCGGGCATTAATACATTAGTAACGTAAATTGTTATTTCAGATCGCAGGAAAATAAATCCTGAATACATATGAAACTACATTCATTATTGCAGTTACGTAATTAAAAAATTTATACTAAAATGCTTGTAAATTACAGTGCACAACGGAAAGTTCATAATTCTCTACAACTCTAAGACAATTTTTGTTAATATTGCTGGTTAAGCGTACATCCCGATAAAGTGACTGTTACTGCTCGTGATGTAGTAAGGCGTATTATGAAATTAATTGTGATAGTACTTTATGCTACACTAATTAGGAATCTTGATATAGAAAATTCTGTTACTATTCGAAATCCAGTTCCAATGCATTTAATGTGTTTAGGTGTGTTCATAACGTTTGATTTTGTAGCGGCAATGTTAGCAGAGATAGTGGTTAGGTTGAAATGCTTCCTGGACCAGAATGTTTTTGTTACAGTATAAGGCAGAAGTCATTTAGTTATTATTAGTAATAAATAAGCAGCTTTCATAAGCTCCGTGTAAATGAGGTGTATCGCGTTGTAAACGACTTGCAATATTGCTTCATGAAACATTAAGTCTCTACGTTAGGCCATTGAATACATTCGTTTTAAGTGAAGGATTTACTGGAGTAGTTTACGTGGCGATACATAACGTCACAACGTGACATAGTGCTTATGATATTTGCTTAAATAACTGATAACTAAATTTCTCATGCCATTGGCTGTGACAAAAAATTCAGTTTTCATTATGGTCCAGGCTGAATATCAATGTAACCACAATCTCCGCTAATATTGGCGCTACAAATTCAAAACCTCAACCACACGCGCATTGAAACAATTATTTTATCCTAAGTTAGCATCGTCGTGTATCGCGACGTAAACTTGAAGCGGATTTATTAGGTATTTGTAGAAATTGAACAGTAACTAAAAAGCACTGTTTCCTAAATCATAGTCTACTATTTGTACTGATTTATAGAAAAATTTTGAACAAAAAAGGGTTAGTTAATAATTTGTAATATTACAGAGAATGTGTAGTGGAAAAAAAGAAGACACACAGGAACAAATTAAACCGAGATAGAATGGAATCCGTAACCTTTTTATAAATACGACATTTGGAGCACCGGCATTTTGCACTTTTAGTAAATCGACTTTCGTGCTGGTATAATCATAGCATTTTACGTTGTTTTTTTCCAAGCTCTGATTTTCCACATTTAGTATAGCCTATTACGATCGAAATTATGGTGCAATATTTGAGATGTCATACTGTTTTATGTACGCAAATGAAAAAATCTCTTGACGAACTTAACAACAGTACCAACCTTTTTTAATTTAAGGTTAAGTACATATTTATAATTCCTGCTTCCAAAATATTGTTTGTCAAGTGCATCGGTTTTATGGCTTTTAAACTAAACACAAACTTGCATATGTAAGGTTTTCACTATTATTTCTGAAAAGCAGTGTTTACGATTTATGTAAAAAGCAAAGAGTAAACGTTGCACGGCTGTCTACGAAGTAGGAAACTCTTTGTTGTTTGAGAATTGATATTAATGGCAATTTCTAAAAGAACTATGCGTTTTTGCGGGATAAAATCTATCCTATTGCACTTCGCACGCAATTAACTGACTTCATGCCAAATTTCATTTAAATATGTTGAGTTATTAAGGCGTGATTGATTGCCAACGTACATCCAAACACACATCCGAACTTTCTCATTTTCTCATTTATAGATATATAGATTAACTGACACAGATGATGTAAATTTTTGGAATATTCCTACCAAACGATGCATTCATGTTCCTCGGTGCTGTCACAGCAAGAAAAATGATGTCTTTCAATAGGAACTGTAGGTAGAAATCTACAGGCATACATTAATGAGTCAAAACATTATAACCACTGCTCACCGTGAGATTGAATGCTGTCTGATCGCATTTCTGGTACATCACGAGGTAAGAAAAGTATATAAGTAGAGCAGTGAGACATGGGGAGTAATTCTAGAGATGATACTTGAGGCAAATCAGAAAATCACTGACTTAAGTCAATATGAAAAAGAGCAGATTACTATGTCCAGTTGCCTGGGAATGGGAATTTTGAAAACGGTGAGGTTAGTCGGCTGCTCACGTGATACTGCAGTGAGAATCTATGGGCAATGATTGAACAATGGTGAAATCACAAATAGGCAACAAGGTGGTGGACATCCACACCTCGTCACAGAACATGGAGTTTCGAGGCTTGCCAGCACTGTAATGCATGATAGGGAGCAATCTGTGGTACATCTTAGTTTACAAAGCTGGTGTAGAAACAAGTGTTTCGGAGCATACCATTCAGTGTGAATTGATGAACTAGGTGCTCTGCAGCCAAAGACCCCTATGAGTTGGCATGTTGACCCAATGACATTGTCAAATAGGACTGAAGTGGGCACAAGGTCATCAAGATTGGACCATGGATCAAAGAAATGTGTTGCCTGCTTGGATGAATCACGTTTCCTGGTACAGCAGGTCAATGGTCGTGTCCAGATACACCATCTTCCAGGTGAATAGCTGCTTGAAATATGCACTGCACCAAGAATGCAGGCCACCGAAGAACGTATTTAATTGCAATACAGTGCACAACCCGGTGGCAATTTCTCTACACAAACAATTTTCCCTTTTCTAGTACCCACCTACTTTTGTCCTCCATAAAAGTTAATTTTAAATTCTTTCAGAGTTATTGGAAAATTATTCATTACTTTCCATTGTAATTTATTATGAAATGGCAGACATTTACCTACACTTCCATGCTACCTTCAGCAGTGATCGAAGACACCACAAGAACTGTGGGCTACATAAAAATTTTTGCTCCCTTTATGCATTATGTCTACCACAATGGTGATGATATCTACTAGACAGCCAGAATTGTGCTGCTACGGTTTGAGGAACATGGTAGTGAACTTATGCTGACATCTTGGTCACCAATTTACCTGACTCCAACCCAATAGAACACATCTGGGTCACTGTAGAGCACCAACTCCACACTCATGAACAACCAACTCAAAATTTATGGGAATTGCGTGACCTGTGTGTAGAAATTTGGTGCCAGATACCTCAGAAGACCTACCAAGGACTTAGAGAATCCATGCCCTTTTTTATTATGTCTTTAGACCACATCAACGTCAGGGTCATTAGAGGCAGGGAAATGATGGAGGACAAGGAATGGAAAGAAATTCGGCCACGGCCATTTGTAGGAAGCATCCCGGCATTCACCTGGAGCTATCTGGGGAAACCTTTGAAAACCCAAATCTGGATGCCCGGAAGTGGATTAGAACCAACGTTCTCCTGAACCTGAAGTCAGAGCATTAACCACTCACCCACCATGCTCCGTGAATCCATGCCACGCTGTAATAGAATAGTTCCCTAGACATTTGGAAAAGCTTACACTGGTGTTGCATTGTAAAGGAAATCAGGTTAAGAACTGTAAATAAACAAAGTCTGGATAATACAACATTATAGTAACTGTGAAAAGGGTCTAATGATCATTGTAATTAAAGCTTTGAGACCTTCAAAGCATCTTAAAAGCAAGATATTAAATATTTTAAATATGACAATAGAAGGGTTCATTAGTAATTATAAGATAGTAAATGTAGGGAAGAGAAAAAACTAATGCCAGTTTTTGCAGGAAAGTAAAGAATTTGATAGATATTAATGATTTCCCAGAGTAACAGTACAACACAATGGAAAAGAAACAAGCATAATTTTCTTAACACTACACAAAATGGAACCAAATAACATTTCAATAAAATGAAGCAGCACAAAGAATCAAATGAGTACATTAGGTAATCTGAGAAATTAATAGTTGATTGACAGTTAGATCAGAAGAGTGCAGAGCAAGACAATATGTCCATTCACCAACAAAGAAATCCATTTAATCCCAAAATAAACCCTTAATTCAGCAGTAAATTAGGAAATGTTGAAAATTAGAATAGGAAAAAGACATTATAATCAACTGATTTTAAGAAGATAAAAATAGGTTCGCGAGTTAAATGGCTTGATATAAGGTTCAAGTTAATTGTTTACCTTGGAACTGCAATGCAATAGGAATAAAATGGAAATAAGATAGGGAAAGCTGTGAGAAATAAAGTACGAGTAAAAGTATTAACCAAGACCAATAATTAGGAAAGAAATACTAAAGAAGAAGTTCACAACATGTGGCGACTTTAGAGCCCGACTATGGTGAAGGTACAATTTATTTCAGAAAAATCATTAAGGAAGAAATTGTTTCTGAGATATATAGTTACTTGCTGGTAAAGTTTTAAAGCAATCAGGAAAATTTTAAGGTCATAACATATTTGGGCAGGTTATCATAGCAACGAGAGTACATGGATTAAGTCAAAATAAAGAAGTAAAAATGAAATAAACACCCATTTGAAGAACTTACAAGCATTAAAATACATAAAATAATTTAGAAGGCAACTTATTAAAGTTAGGAAGTTTAAAATATTTGGTTAAGAAAGACTAAGAAATACAGATACACAATTGGACTAGTTTTGAGAGGAATCAACAAATCCAATTGTCATGTGGTTCTCGGCCAATATATGTATGAATGCTGAGGTGATAGGACATTGTATGGCCAAGTGAGTGAAAGCAGAGAAATACAAAATGGCTGGGCTGAATAAACTGTGATTTCGCAATTTTTGGAACATTTGGTAGTCATCCTCGCGAATCCTGGCAACTTTTGGAAAACAGCATGTGGAGTGACTCCTCGTATGTGTGTACATTTTAGTAAAATTATAAGACAAGAAGCAGGATTAAAATATTTTGTTGAAACTGTAGGAACTTTTCATTTTCTTGAGGATTGAATCAACCTACTGTTGGTGGATCCGTGTCTATTGTCAACAGCGGAACCTGCAATTTTTGATACAGGTCAGAGCCGTTATAGAAGTGAAACTTTGTAACTGATATCAGAAACACGCACTTAAAGACAAGAATATATAAAACTTTAAGAGGACTCAGGTTTTTATTTTGTAGTTAACAAATACATAATATGCTCATTTGCTGCAACAATGACATGACTAAAAAAAAAACCGATCTGTTGTGAGTTATAATCTTAGGATGGACCATTCTGTATATACTTCAACTGATAGCATACATTTTCCCTTCTTTTATATTGTATTCTTTCAATAAAACATGCGAGGTAAGTTATTTTCTAATGAATGCATAATGTTATTAAGCATCAATCATTTGAATTGGTCCCCCTGCAAAATTGACGGTTTTGAGTTATGTCACTGTTGCAGCTAGTGAGCGATGTCAACTCTCTAGTTCCTTGTTTGTGACTATTTCCCTACCAAAGAGTGACCAAAATAAAGTTATGGTGAATGAATTCTGCAAAATAAGGTGAACTTATATACACGGTATCAGCTACAAAACCAAACCCATGGTCAAAATTAGAGGTTAGGCCTTGCTGCTATTTAATTAACCCCCTTATGTGCCTACAAAGCAGAGAGCTGAAATACGAGCTGTTGTAACATCCACTAATTCTTCAGATTTGGCTGCCCGTGCTTCTCTCTGTTTGCAATGCTTAAAATCTTACTGCTTATTAAAGACAACTACAAAAGGCATATTTTTCAGACCTTGCTGAATTTCTCTTTAAGGACATACTCATGTTATTGAAATGTTGCTGGAATAAATGTTCAGAGAGATTTAAGTTGAAAAGATAAATACTGTTCTTAAATTATAAATTCATTCTTTAACTGTTAGGCCACCACCCTGCACATCTTACAAGGTCAAATAAATAAGACAGTTCTGAAAAAAAAAAAAAAAAAAAATGTGGTTCTAACTGCAATTTGAGCCAATTTCAAATACGTTTTCTTAATCAAGCACATTTTTTGGTTACTAGAGTTATAACAACCTCAACAACTATTTCCTGATACTATTACCCCTTCTGACCTTGGTAGACAGGAACTAGCCTACTTTTTTATTTTTAAATAAAATAACTAGCCTACCTTAATACAAGGCAACCTCCTAACTTTAACCTCTTGTAAGACCACATCAATATACCCGTCACTTTATACACGAGGGCTACCCAAAAAGTAACTTTTTTTTACTTATGGCTTTACACCTCATCGATGTCGAGGTCATTAGAGGTGGGATAGGATTGGGGTCAAGGAACGGGAAGGAATTCAGCCATGGCCTTTTGAAGGAAGCATCCCGGCATTCGCTTGGAGTGATATGGGGAAACCATGGAACACCCAAATCTGGATACCCGGACGGGGATTCGAACCTGCGTCCTCCTGAATGCGAGGCCAGAACGTTAACCATTCACCGACCACGCTTGGTAAAGTAACTTAAGTTTGTGCCTAGTGTGGAGATGGGTGGGGATGGAGCCACCATCTTGGTGTCAAAACATTTCTACACTCAGTACGCATCAAGCTGTCGCAGTGTGCAACTGTGATATTTTCTACTTTGTTCGTTATGAGTTATTGAAATGTGCGTGACAAAAGAAAATCCTGCAAGTCATGAGGTGCATTCAGAGATTAGGTTTTTACTATCCAAAAACTTCAAACCAATTGAAATTCACTGGCAACTTTGTGAGTTGTATAGAGACAGAATAATGAGTGAAGATGAATTAAGACAGTGGTGCATTCAATTTAAAAATGGTCGCACCAAAGTTCACCATGAAGGCTGCAGTGGTCGGTCTAGCTGTGTGGCTGATGAACTAATGATGAAAATCAACGATAAAATTCATGAAAGTAGTTGCTTTGTGATTATGGAACTCTCACTTCAATTCCCCAAAATTTCACAAAGTTTACTGCATGAAATTATATTGTAGAATTTTTGTTAACACAAGTTTTGTGCAAGACTGGTGCCAAAAATCTTGACAGAAGACCATAAAAAACAGTGTCTTGTTACATCGATGAATTTCCTTGAAGCCTATGGCAAGGATGGTGACACACTTCTCAATCCTGTCATAACGGGAGATGTCAATTTTGAAACAAAAAGACAATACCCATAATACGGAACCTCCAGTTCTCCCAGAAAACAAGAAAAATGTTTGCAAATGTTGTCAGCCAGAAAGATTATGGCAACTGTGTTTGGGACACTAAGAGAAGGCTTCTGGTTGCTTTCCTTAAACAACTCAGGAACGTATTGCAAAACATTGACATAATAAAGGCGAGTGATGTAAAACTAATGCTGGAGAAAACTGAGCTCAAAAGTGTTGTTTTTTTCTTGACAACGCACATCCACACGTGGCTAATCATACACGACAGCTCTTGGGTGGTTGATTCTTGGCTGTCCGGGTGGTGCCGCATCATGTTTCTTGAAACCGAGGTTTTGACCCTCATTCTGGGGTCTTCTTTCAGGGCACAACATGGACAGCCAAGAATCAACTGACTCTGGCTGCGGAAGCCTACGATTACAGCTCTTGGGTGGTTTTGGATGGGAGATGTTTGATCACCCACCGTACAGACCGGATCTGGCGCCAAGCAATTACCATCTCTTTCCTGCAATGAAGACCTGGCTAACATAGTGCTTAGAAAGTGATGCAGAACTTCATGCCAGTGCAAAACAGTGATTGATGTCTAATGTTGCAGATGCTTACAGAGACGTAATTGAAAACCTTGTGGATCATTATGGTAAACGTCATAACTTAAATGGCAACAACGTAGAAAAATAGTTTAATATTGTCCCTTTCAATGTATATAATTTCTATTTATTATTTGTTTAGTTTACTATATCAAAACATAACTAACTTTCTGGACAGCCGTCATATAAATGTGCTGTCATCAGCCTCGTACTGGTTTGATGCAATCCCCCATCTCTATCTCATGCTAACCTCTTCATCTCCACAAAACCATTACAACCTTTTTCTTCAATTATCTGCTTCACATATTTTAACCTCAGACTTCCTCTACAGATCCTACCCTTGACTGTTCCATCCACACACAAATTAACCAATCACCCATTTCTTAAAAGATGACTCACAATCCTATCTCTTCTTTCTGTAAGCTTCCTCCACAAACTTCTTTCTCACCAATTATTTCCAAAACACATTCCTTTCACACTTTGTCTGTACACTTAATTTTCCTCATTTTCCTATTACACCAAATTTCTAATGCATTTAATTTTCCTTTTTCTGAAATTCCTCAAGTCCACACTTCACTTCCATAAAGTGCTACCATTTCTGCAACATTTCATCATTTTTGTCTTGCTTTGGTTTATTTAGTCCAAAATCTTCCTTTAGTATTTGTTAATTCCATTCAGTAACTTCTCAAGATCCTCAGTTAGTTCTGCTAACAGGATAATGGAAATACTGATTTTTCTCTCCTTGAACACTTATGCCAAACTCAAATTTTTCTTTTACTTCCTTTATTGCTTCATCTATATAAAAATTGAATCAACGAATGTCATAAAAGTAACTTTGTATCCCTTGATCTGACCTACAAGTATTGATCTTAAAGTCAGAATTGAATTGCTTCTCTTGTACCACTGTTTTTCCTAAACCAAACTGGTCTTCAATCACGCTCTCTTCTACTATCCTTTCTAATATTCTGTATCACATCCTGGTCAGTAACTCTGAAGCATATGATGTCACATTTGTCAGATTGTGATTCCTTTGGAAATGTGAAGACGATAACTTTTATTAAAACCAGTTGGGATCTCTCAGGTTTTGTGACGGTTTGATAACAGTTTAATTAATCTTTGAATTCCTTCTTCTACTAGTGATTTCAGAAGTTCTGCACGAATCTCATCAATTCAAACTGCCTTATTTGATATAAAATCTTTCAAAGCTCTATCAAATTCTTTCCTTAAAACAGGATATCCTAAGTCATCAATGTTGACGTCGCCTCATTTTTCCAGTACACTGTTGTTGAAATCATCTCCATCATACAGTTTCTATGCATATTCCATCCATTGATTAGCTCTATTTTCAGAGCTCCTCATCAGCAGCTTTAATGTTTATATAGCTTTCCTTCATTAATCTAAAATTTTGTTTGATCCTCTTAGAGACCATCTACTTTGCATATAAACATTTCCTTTCCTACTTCTTCACACTTTTCTTCTCATTTGCTTCCTTGCATTTCCCATTTATTTGATTTTTAAAATGTCTATAGTGCTTTCTTGCTGCTTCATCTTGAACATTTTTATTCTTATGAGTATGGAAAGGATCTATTGTTGGTATTTCTCGATATTGAGAAAGCATATGATTATGTACACAGGAGTAAGGTATGGAAGGCCTTGAAGCAGAGAGGAGCTCCCAAAGAAACCATCAGGAGAGTGACGAAACCGTACCAAGGAAGTGTGAGCTATGTGAGTGTGAGCTAGGAGAAGGAAGATCAGATTGGCTGGAACAAAGGAATGGACTAAAACAAGGAAGTGTCCTATCACCACTCTTCATTGTAATCATGCAGAACGTGGCAGTGAGGATGGGAGAGGAAAACATGGACAATAATAATAATAATTCTGTGTGTTCGTAATGACCTGGAGACAGGGTTTTTATTGGCTGCGCATTCCGCCCCTGTCGTAGCCGCCTTAACCTAACCCGACAAACCTGCCGGGTACATGGGACCTACCGTTTAACGTGGAATCCGAACCACGGAAGAGTTCTGGCTTACTTCACTTTACACAGCAACCTGTGCCAGAGGTGAAGGTCGGGTTAAGCGCCTTTGAAAATCCACACTGAGACGGATTCGAACCGGGAACCTTTCGATCACCAGTCAGACGTTTAACCACTGAGCTGCCAGAGCGCTATGTGGAAAATGAAAAAGCGGGACATCAGCAGAGTACAGGCAGGTGAAATGACATTTTTAAGAGGTAGAATGGGAGTTACTAAAATGGACAGAATAAGGAATGAAGTGATTAGACGCATCATAAAAGAGGAACCCCTACAGGAAAGGATAGAGAGGACCAGACTGAGATGGTGTGGACATGTAAAGAGAATGGAGGCTCAGAGAATCCCAAGAAAAATCCATGAAATTAAGATGCATGGTAAACGATCCAGAGGAAGACCAAGAGATTGATGGCTGAAAGGAGTGGAGGACGGTGTACGGAAAAGAGGAGAGGTGGTGGGATGAAAGAAGCAAATGGAGAGGCTTGTGCATAAAGCAGACCCGGCCAGAGGCTGGAAACTGTTAAGGATGATGATGATGATGATTTTTATTCTTTTTCCCTTGTCTACTTCTCCCCCATCCATCCCACTTTATTCATCTCTGGCTGCAATCAAGGGCAGGTCTTGGTGTGCACATATATGATCCCCTTGCTATAATACATGAAGGTTATAAAACATATAAAACATTGAAATTTTTAGCCTATATCCCTTCATCCATAACAGATTGAGGTAACCAGTATGGCATCTGGCAGCTAAATGGAGGTTCAGGCTTTTGATCGGTAGCTCATGGTGGGTAGAAAATCAACATGGCAAGAAGTATGGCATGGGAGTTGAGAAGCCTGTATCTGAGAATTTTAAAAATGAAAAATCAGCTCACGTGAGAAAGGTGCGGAATGAACGGAAAAGAAGGAAGACTACTGTTTGTTATCTTAAGTAAAAGATCCAACAGCTAGCTGGTGCCCAGTTAATACCAGTAAATCAGTTACCACCTTCTGAATTCAGAGATGCTGCTTCTTTCTGAGACAATTCTCATTGCACAGACAGCAAAGCAAGCATTGAAATTGTTGGTCTTAAGAGTGGTGATACTGGGCAGCGAGGGTTCTAGGTGAATACCATTTGTCTGTGGCCATTCATTCCAATGGCCAGTGGACATAAATATGGGTTTGGGCAATGGTTGTAGATCAGCTGATGTATTAGATGGGAGGTAAGTCCTATGATGGGGAAGCTTTTCCTGGTTTCTGGGTTAGTGAAGGGGGTCAAGGCATGGTGCGTTCTGCACAATTTGAAGCAGGATCTGTTACATGGAAAAGAGCCTTGGGATTGTCTTGTAAGATAAAAGCCATGTTTGTTGACTTGGAGTCGGCTGAGGTTAGAAAGTCTACAGAAGCATGTTCTAGGAGGGTGATGGAGGATTTTTGAAGGAGGGATCTAATTTTCAGGTAAGATTGAATAAAATCATAACCTTGAAAAAGGATATGGTTAATTCATTCCAGGCCTAGAAATTACTGGATGACTAGAACTGGATTGTGATTGCTTTTTGAGGATTTGGGATGTTTGATAGGTTGAAAGGGCTGTGATGTTGCATGCAAAAGTAGGTTTTGAACTAAATTTGGTGGGTAATTGTAGATATCAGAGCTTGGAAGATTTATTAGAATACAGTGGGAGGTCCTGCTCATTAGAGCATATACATCTCCCATGGATGCTGAGGTTGGGGTGTTTGATGTGATAAGGATGGCAGCTGTCAAACTGAAGGTACTTCTGCAGGTTGGTAGGTATGGTATGTATAGAAGAGCTGAGATGGCCATTAGAGAGGGACAAATAAACATCTAGTAAAGTGACATATGTGTGAGAATAGGCCCATGTGAAGTTAGGGTGTTGAAGGTATTGAGACTATTAAGGAAACTGAGAAGGTCATTTTCCCCATGGTCCAGATCACGAAAATATCGCCTATGAATCTGAGTTACTAGAGATATTTCTGGAGGGGCTTACCCAGGAACAACAGTCTCTGGCGGCCTAGGAAGAGGTTTACATAGGAGGGGGCCATACGAGTGTCCATGACAGTGCCACAAATCTGATGGTAAATTCTACCTTCAAAGGTACGAGATCAAGGAGCAGGCAGTGCAAAATGAGGGCTTATGTGATGTTTTGGGTATACCTGGAAAGGGATTCATGATCAGAACAGATGTGTCTGCTATATATAACAAGAACATATCAAAGGGTATATTTGGTGTAGAAAGGATGGCAACTCTCGAAGTGTGGGTAATGTTGTAAACTATCAGTTGTCTTTCTACTTTTATCTGTGGCAAACAATATGTTTACGTTCCCTATCCTTCCTTATTTACATTTCCTAATGTATTTTAACTGTCATAATTATCATAAGATTGCCTCTACTTGATGAAGAAATTTCATAACTTCATGTTGCTTGAAAGACATTTAAGCATATTCTCATAAATTGAAATTACATATCATTATAAAGTTATCATAAAAAAAAACTTTTTTTCTTTAACTCTCCATTCCAAAACATAGCCTTTATTGATTGTGATGATGTGTATTTAGAACATTAATTTGCTGTGGTTTAATACTTCACAATGTGTGCCAAACCTCCAAACAAAGATAAAAATTATATTTAAAGTAATTTCTATAAGTAAGAGAAGTGGCTGTAAGTGTCTAAACTAATTAAAAAATAAAAAAGTTCTCCCCTAAATTTTGCAAACAATCATTATACAAAACAGTAAATGTTCCAATAAACATGCCTGAAGATAATCTAAATAAGAAAAGAAAGGGAAATTAACCCACTACATACCAAAGTTGACGGATGCGATGAGAGGGAACACTTATGCTGATAAACAACTACACAATATTTCGGTATCTGCCTCGTTCACAAGCAGAAAAACGGGCCATTAGGCTCGGAATGTGTGTACACAACGAACGTTACCTAATGACTAACCGTGTAGTGGAGGAACGGCTAAGGAGTAGACTATCGATATCGGTATGCAATGTCTGAGATAATATATTGCAGGCGACGGTAAAATGAGCATATGTAGTAAGGGTATGGTATAAACACGGAAAAAAAGGTAGTGATGGGTTAATTGGATTTTAACGGTGGTTAAGTCCAGGTGGGTGTCTCGTATCCAGGATATTCTGGTACGCTAGTTCCCATCTCCGGAGTTCTGCTGCAGTGGTGCTGTCAGGGAAAACTCTGACTGCTCTCACAGTAAAACAGTCGTTGAGGTTGTTGGAATCATGGCTATTGGCATGTTCTGGTACTGGAAGGTACAGGTTGCGGGTGTGGACTGTTTGTCTGTGGCCATTCATTCTAACAGAGAGTTGCTGTATGGTGAGGCCTATGTAAGAACTGGTGCAATAGCGGCAAGTTAGTTGGTATATAAGATGAGTGGTTGAACAGGTGGCATGTCCAATAATGGGGAAAGTTTCTTTTTTTTTTTTTTTTTTTTTGTAACATTTTAACGTCCCTTTTTAACAACGTGGTCTTTAGAGACGGGAAAGGATGGGGGCAAGGAATGGGAAGGAATTCGGCCATGGCCTTTTGAAGGAAGCATCCCGGCATTCACCTGGAGTGATTTGGGGAAACCATGGAAAACCCAAATCTGGATGCCCGGACGGGGATTCGAACCACCGTCCTCCCGAATGCGAGGCCAGAACGCTATCCGTTTTTTTTTTTTTTTTTTTTTTTTTTTTTTTTTTTTGTAACAGTTTAACGTCCCTTTTTAACAACGTGGTCTTTAGAGACGGGAAAGGATGGGGGAAAGGATGGGGGAAAGGATGGGGGCAAGGAATGGGAAGGAATTCGGCCATGGCCTTTTGAAGGAAGCATCCCGGCATTCACCTGGAGTGATTTGGGGAAACCATGGAAAACCCAAATCTGGATGCCCGGACGGGGATTCGAACCGCCGTCCTCCCGAATGCGAGGCCAGAACGCTATCCATTACACCACCACGCTCGGTCGCTATCCGTTACACCACCACGCTCGGTGAAAGTTTCTCCTGTGGTGGGATTGGAATATGTAGTGGTGGGTGGAAGCATGCTGCAGGTTTTACAGTGGGGTCTATTGCAAGGATAATATCCATATGGTGCTTTTGGAGAGTCTAACGGAGGGTATTTGTGGACTAAGAAGTTCTTAAGTTGGGTGGTCTGCTAAAACATGCACGAGGGACATTGGGTAGGAGAGTACGTATTTCCGAAAATGAGCGAAGGAAGTCATACTCCTGTCGCAAGATATAGTTGATGGACTCGAGGCCAGGAGAGAACTGAGTGACAAAGGCAGGGCTATGGTTGGTTTTTGTAGGAGACAAGTGAGAGTGGTTACGTGGAGGGTGGTTGATCGCGCGGGAGATCTGTTTATGTACAAGATCCCTGGGGTAACAATGGGAAATAAGGGCTTGGGATAGGTTTTGTGAGTATTGATGGAGAGAATGAGCATCAGAGCAAATGCGACTTCCACGGATGACAAGGCTGTATGGGAGGGAATGTTTGGTATGGAATGGATGGCAGCTATTAAAGTGTAGATACTGCTGTAAATTAGTGGGTTTGATGTGGACTGCAGTATGAAGGACACCGTGCCTGAGCATGATGTCAACATCGAGGAATGTGATGTGTGAGCGGGAGTAAGTCCAGGTGAAATTGATGGAATTGTTGCTATTGTTAAGGGAGTGGAGGAATTCAAGGAGGTGGTTTTCGCTGTGGGTCCAGTTCATAAATATGTCCTCTATGTATCTGAACCACACAGTGGGTTTAAAGGGAGTGTTGTTCAGGAAACGTTCCTCCTGACGACCAAGGAATAAGTTGGCATAGGATGGGGCCATGCGGGTGCCCATGGTGGTACCGCGGATTTGGTGACATACTACAGAATTAAAGGTAAATAAATTTTTGGAGAGAACTATATGGGCCAAGATTGAAATGAAGTATGTACTAGACAGGCTATGTGGCGGTCGTAGGTCTAGGTAGTATTCTAGTGCACTGAGGCCTTGACTATGTGGAATGTTGGTATAAAGGGAAGTTACATCAATTGAGACCAGGAAGGAATCTGGAGGTAGAGGTGTGTGGATTGTGGATAGGCGTTCAAGGAAATGTGGAGTGTCTTTCACGAAGGAGGGAAGATTTTGGACAAAGGGTTGGAGATGCTGATCCACAAAAGCTGAAATCCTTTCAGTGGGCGATCCATATGCCGCAACTATAGGTCACCCAGGATTACCAGTCTTGTGGATCTTAGGAAGAAGATACAGTGTGGGAGTGCGGGGATTCTGGGGAGTCAGGAGGGAGATGGACTGAGGAGAGAGGCCTTGCAGGGGGCCTTGTAGGTCAAGAAGATTTTTTTATTTCCTGGCATATGGAGGTAGTGGGGTCTGTAGCTTGTGGAAGGTAGGTGTTAGTGTCAGACAGTTGCCTTAGAGCCTCAGCCACATAGTCATTGTGGTCCATCACTACTGTGGTTGAGCCTTTGTTGGCAGGGAGGATGATGATGTTCTGGTTTTTGGACAGTTCTCTCATAGCTCGAGTTTCCATATTGCTGAGGTTTTTAGAGTGTGGGGTGGAGTTTAGGAAAGAAGGTGAGGAAAGAGAGGATGTGAGGAATTCCTGGAATAGAATAAGGGGATGGTTTTGTGGGAGCTGGGGAGGATCCAGAGAAGATGCAGGTTTAAACTGTTGTAGACTGGGCTCAATCTTGCTCTGTCGACTGGTGTGTTCTCCTGTGACGGTAAAATGGTACTGCCAGAGAAGAGAGCGGCAGAACGCCAATGAGTCCCAGACCAAAGCAGCATGGTCGAACTTGGGGGTCGGAGAAAAAGTGAGTCCTTTGGATAGGACCGATATTTGAGGAGAGATTAAACACTGACTGTTTAGGTTTAACTGGAGGAGAGGCGGGGGGTTTTCGAGCAGGTGGTAAAGGGTTTGGATGGGGTAGATTGAGGAGGTGAGCCAAGCATGGAGTCTTCGCAACTAGGGGTGGAGTTGGTGTGTGATTTACAGCAGTGGAATGTTGATAGGAGAGGGACAGGCCTAGAGATAAATAGCTCCTAACAAGAGCTGAAAGCTTGTGAAGATGTTTTTGTGCATGATGGGCCTGCAATTGTCTGCACTCTGACAGGATCTGTTGCATATGATGAATGAGGTGAGGGAATGAAAGGCAGAGGATTTTGTGGAGTGAGACAAGCTGAGAGGAATGTTGATATGCCATGTGAATATACTGTTGAAGAACCAATTGGGTGAGAGAAAAGGATTGTGTGAAACGGAAAGCAGGAAGTGATGGGTGAATTTTTGGATGGCAGCCAGAAACTGGAAGTTTAATAGTTAAACCATTTGGCGGAATATTTAGAGAGAGGCAAGACTGAAGAAACAGAATGTGAGAATTTAGTTTGGCCAAATGTGAGGCGTGGAAATGGTAACTGGACGGATAGATTTCTGAAAGTAGCATATTGGGTTAAAAAGATAAGAGTCAGTAATAAGTCACAAAAAGAAAAAGTAAAATTACAATTCTACCGGTAGCCTATGTATAACTGGGGGGGGGGTGGGGGGGGGGGGAGAATATTTCATGCAATGTCAAAAACGCCGAGTATAAATGTCCAAACAAAAATGTTTGTTGGTTTTTATGAAGTTGTGATGCTAATAATATCTTGCGCGGGGGGGATATAAATAATAAAATTTTAAAAAAAGTTTAAAAAAATTCTTATCACAATGTCAAAAACGTGAAGTAAAACTTCGTAAAAACAAACAGAAAATTTGCACTGGCTAAGGTGGAAGTAAGTTTTACTTGAGATCGTGATGCTAATAATATCTTGGACCACAAACGAAAACCTGTAAGATCTAATAAAACACAATTGTTTATAGGTTAAATTGAGAGTATCCACTAATCAGGAGAAAAAAAAAATGAAACATTCAATGGAAGACTCGTGGGGAGTATTCGGACATTCTTGTCCTGAAAGTAAACAGGAGGAAACTCCAAACAAAAACGACAATAGGGTCGAACTGTATTGAAAAAATTGAAAGATAATGTAAATGTCAACAGCTAATCTGTCTTTGATCCAGTATATAAAACATACTTCTACTGCTAATAATAATAAAAAAGATGATGAGTATGATGGTGTATAAGGCAATGCTTTAGTGGGTATGGGAAAAGATGTTGTCAGTGGGACATTTTCAGTGAAACATTCCAGCATTCTGATGAAGTTCAATAAGAATCCTCCCTCTTGAAGTCAATCACACCTACCTATTCAATATTAACCAAAAAATAATAAATGTATTAAAAAAGTCCCTCAGTATTTCTTCCTTTGCTAACTGTATTTTTACAATACTCATAGAAATTTCAGATGACAAGTTTTCGGTAATGTCCAAGAAATCGTTGGAATCAAGATGGCGTAATTCGACTATTGAAGGAGGAAGTGAAGTGAGTTTTTGTGTGTAGTATGGTGAAAAATTGTGTTACAAAAGTATGAGAAAGGTTAGAGCCAATGGAGTAGTGTTTTGTTTCGTGGATGAAAAGTTCTACAAAGAAAGTGTGAATATTTAACGAGAAAATATTTTTTGAATGTATTCATTTCCTGTTCAGTTGTTTGTTTACTTTGAAAGTTGTTGAATTATTTTCGTGAATCAAGTTGGAGTTTGAGACTCATCTTGATACTGTGACATCAGGATAGAAGTTTAAAAGCTCACTTGAAACAGTGATGACAAGATGCTATATCATTCATTTATTAATGTGCTTTAAATTTTTGGAAGAAGTCAGCAATCTTACTCATGTACATTTTTCTTAGTGTTTCAACAAAATAAAAGTCAAATAAAACATTTATTGACACTGTCATTATGTGAGAATTTACATGCCACTGAGAAGTTGAAGGAATTAAGTTATATACTTTGAGAAAAAGTTAAATCCCACAAAAACAATTCTTGTAAAAATAGGCCAAGTCTCGTGTTAGTGTCCTGTACCCTCCCTACAGATTTTCTTGTCAAATTCAGTCAATACCGGTATAGGCATTTAGTCGTCATAACGTAACAAAAGACAGAGACTTACTTCCGCATTTATAGTATTATTACTGCAGATCACACACACACTGACTGCGAATCACCCCTGAGCGGTCAATATAACGTAAAAAAGTGTACACCTACAACATTGCAAGACTACTTATGATTTTACTCGCATTGCACCCCTAAATTTGTGATATCTACAGTTTAACATTCAATCCGAATAACCAACGGACCAGGCGTGACTCTTACGATCAAAAACAATTTTTAAAAATCTTTGCCTCCATTGGGATTTGATCCGGTGATACAAACATTAGTAGGCAAGCGCGTTAACCAATGGCCCACCAGCACACGATAGTGTATGACACTACAGAGTCTTCACATCCTAAACGTCGGTCTATGTTCGTTTCGGTAATTTTTCAAATTTACGTGACAATATGATGAGAAATTGTTCAACCAAATCTAGACAGTATTTTTCTTCATATTTCAAAGGAAAGGTGTGCAAAGTTTCATCGAGATCGGATGAAAACTGTGGATTTGTATGAAGAATAAACAAACAAATATTCATCTTTTTATATATAGATAAATACCGTGAAAAACTCCAATATCAGAATTTTCTTATGATTTAGGGATGAAACCATATATGTGTACCAAATTACTTGTTTCTAGGATTACTGGAAATACAGTGGAATTTTTATATCGGGGTGTTGTGCCGAAATAAAATTTTGAATTTCAATAACTTCAAAGGAAAGAAGTATAATTAAACACTTTAGTTAAACATGTTAAGCTCACTCTACAGTGAAAATATGAGCTTTATAAAGTAATTAGGGTAGAAAGCGATTTCACGTTAGGGGTAGGTAAGGGGGTAGGTATATGAAAATTTACGAGTTTCAGACTTTTCTTATAATATGTGGATAAAATTTTATCTGTGTACCAAATTTCAGCTTTCTGCGGCTACTGGAAGTGCCTTAGAATTTTGATGATCATCAGTGAGTCAGTCAGCGAGTGAGTGACAAAATCTCTGAAGTTTGCATCCGAATAACATACGAACTAAGAACAGTAACATAATAAAAGTACGTAAGTTTGCTAAGATTGCTGATATCTATGCATATCAGAAATTTGAGACATGTAGCATAAATACGACCGAAGAAATTGAGGTTCAAAAATGGCCCGAATCGCTTCGAGAAAAGGGTAGGCAGTGCCGCCGTTGACTCGACTTGGCGGGTGCACTGCCGTGCACCCAAATCATCTGATGACCTTACAAATTACCTGTAAATCTTTGCAAAATCGTTTACAAAAGTTCTGAGCTGTTTCAGTGCCTTTGTTGTTCAAACTCTTCCCAGTGAAGTATTTTGAGATTTTTCTTACACTCTATTAAAAAATCTTAATAATGAAAAACATTGCTTTTCTCTGTTCTTCCACCAATGCTTCTAAATATACTCATGTAGAAATCCAATACGGGAAGGCAATATTCCATATATTGAAGCACCAGCTCCTTATAAATTGTCAATTTAATTCACAGTTTCCTATACTTTAATATGGCACAAGAATGGAAGCAGATTTTTAAATTTCTCAATTATTGTCATAACTGCATGAAAAGACATGAGGGAGAACAGAACCAAAGTGTATCAAATGTTCTTGGCCTCCATCATATAGAAGTGAAAGTTTAAAGTTTGTCCCTAATTTCATGAATTGCCAGATTCATTGAAATGCTGCCTCAAATACCCACACTTGTCCTGTCAATGAGCATATAATCACCACATGTAACTTGGCCTAATATTTGGATTATCTCAAAATTATAAGAGTTTTTTAGGGGCACTGCATTACAGCTGTTGACTTTGTTACCTGTGCCAGGTGAACCCATTTCACATAGTTGATACAACAGTGAAACATGGTACAATCAGGTCTGCCAATGTAAAGAAGCTGTCCACACTAACATGTGGACAGGAAGGGAGATGGGGGAAGGGATGTAGTAGATTCCGGGGTATTTAAGACTTTAGCAAGCTGTCCTTTTCACTGGGAAATAAATCTCTCCTTTTCATTAGAGAACAGGAGATGGTTTTCAAGTCAACATCACCTAATACTCTGGCAATTTTTTCTAAGGTGCTCCAGCACAAGGTATTAAGGCAAAAGCCACTTGCTTTTTGCTGCATCCATTAATTTTGAAAATGTATCAATGATGCTCTATCTCCCAATAAAGACTTGCAGAGTCACAGATGAACCTAGCTCAGCATTTAGTTGTACTATATTGGATGGTTGCAAGTGTTTACTCTATGAGGGTTGGTTTCCTATGCAAACACTGTTATTATATTTCTATGTATCCTATTATGATGTTCTATGAATTCACCCATCTTTTTGCTTCAATGAGGCCTCAAAGTTACAGAAAACATGTAAAAACATATTGGTAACAATTCAGCACTTTCCAGGAAGTTTTAGATTATTCAAAAACCTACAGAAATCCAACCAGTAGCTTTTTGTATCCAAACAGACAGGCTAGCTTATATTTAAATAACAGTTGATTTGAGGGGTAATCAGAAACTAACATTACAAGGCTGATATTCCTGGAGTGTTGTCCATTACAGAGAAATTACTAGTGAGCAATAATTCTAAGACATACATACGGTTGGCAACTTTGCTGAGTATCAGCCACTCGTCACCTATAGTGCTAGTTGGAGATAAACGCCAATGGAAAACTGGTCCCTTGAAGCAATACCCTCAGTTATTCGATTTCTGTGGGCGAAACACGTTACCATGGCTGAAATTCGCCGGCAGCTGGTTAAGGTTTATGGAGAGACTGTAACGTCTTGTCAGCATGTTGCAGAATGGTGTCAAAAGTTTGTGGCCAGTAGAGAAAACGTGACTGATGGGATTGCAGAGGACATCATGAACTAACCTTTGTACAGCCCCGACCTCATTCCAAGTGACTTTCATCATTCTCCTCACTTGAAGGAGCATCTAAGGCTGATGATTCGCTTCAGATGAGGTGAAACACTTCATGACAATGTGGCTGAACACACAATGACAAAATTTTTACCGGGAGGGAATATTCAAACAAATCCCAAAAAGTGACAAATGCCTACACCATTATGGAGACTGTGTTGACAAATAACCTAACGTATTTACTATCAGTTGGCTATATAGGTGGTGTGAAATAAAATGTACAGTTTCACTGCAGGTTTTTTAATTTTGGTTTCTAATTGAATAAGACTTTTGCCAATTTTTGTATTATTATAAAGAGTTTTCAACTTTAACAAATCACATCAAAATAAAACATAGCCTAAAAAAAAAACTGTTGATTCTCGTTATATATACATGGTGTTCAGGAATGAAAGGATAATCCTGCAACCACAGATAGGTCATATCATATTCTACTATATGAAAAAAAATTATTTTAGTAATAGTCTCATAATTTTTTTTTATTTTTTTTTTTCGAAACATGTGACTTTTATTCAGTTTATTCCATGTCATTTCTACAAATTAAGACTTTTGAACACTGGTTTTTAATCTTTTTTTATTTTAAATTACTCAAGGATCTTTGATTCATCTAAAACAATGTACTTTAAAAAATATATATATATATACTTTTTTAAAATCATTACCATTTTTACTACATGTTTAAAATGCACAATGGTCTTTTTAGCAGATTGAAACATAAAATAATCATTTTAAAATAAGTATAAAATAATTATACCATTTAAGATTTTTAAGGTTTTTTTAAAAGAATTTTTTTAGATAACTCAAATATCTTTGGGTAATTTTAAAAAAAAAAAAGAGGGTTACCAAAAAGTCTTAATTTGTAGAAATGGATGGAATAAACTGAACAAATCAAATGTTTTGAAAAAAATTAATATCTCCAAAAATGGTGAGACTTGTACTTAATAAAATTTTGTCATATAGTTGGAAATGATGTGACCTATCTGCGGTTGCAGGATTATATTTTCATTCATGGATGGCATGGAATAAACTGTACAAGGTCACATGTGCTTCGAAAAAATATACTAAAAAATCAATATCTCGAAAATGGTGAGACTTTTACTAAAATAAAATTTTGTTATACAGTAGGAAATGATGTGACCTATCTCTAGTTGCAGGATTATCCTTTCATTCCTAGAAAACCTGTATAATGTCCTAAATGTTCAGACTTTTATCCAGTTGCAGTTTTAATATATGTATACATTACATTTAACTTCTTTTTGTAAAAACCAACACATATAGATTTGAACTGTAAACAAATGATTTATAAACAATAAAAACATAGAATTCAAATATCAAGATTTCTCTCTAGGGACAATGTGAGGGTTTATTCTCATACTTATACACATCAATGTAGTAATACAACAGATATCAATGCAATTAAATTCACAGGGAAAAATAAATTACTGTCATTGCATCCCTGTCAGTCTTCATTTATCAGATTGATACTAATAATAATAATAAAAGAAAAAACTTAAATTCTGCAAATATGACTATTAAAAAGAGTAAGTATCTGATAACATATTTGATATTTTCTTTGGCTTTATTCCTATAAGAGTGTATTTAAACGATATACATTTTTCAATAAATGTGTCACAGAGTGAAAGAGGATGATTCACTGAAGCATAAATGAAACATTATCTCACCAACTGTCTCCAATTCAAGACCAAACTCTTCAGGCACAACTGAGTCATCCTGTTGCTCCTCATCAACTGGTTCTCCTGCAAGCTGCAGCACAGCCAAATTTTCCCCTGTCTGTTCAGGCAAATAATCATCTTCACTGTCAGAGTCTGGAAATATGAATAGATACAAACAAAAAATTGTGAATTTATTTAGAAGGAAAAATGTGCACAAATAACTTGTAAAAAAATCTTAAACTAGATGACCCATGCAAAAATTTATTGAATCAAATACGATGATTAATGAGGTTGAAGGTTTGTAATAGGATGAAAGAAGGACCACCTCATTTTTAGCAATTATTTATGTGTTTAGTATAATAGTATGTAACAAAATACTTACAACATTTTACGAAACATTTAGTAAATACTTTTGGACACATGAAACGTACATATGATACTATTATCAACAACCTTAACAGAATGTAACTAACCTGAACAAAACACACACAGCGTACCCATATCTCTGTGACACCTGGTGCTGCGATCACAAACATGTGGGAAGACCGAAAAAGAAATCAAGAAGGATATAGAAGACTTAGGGCTTGATTGGAAGACTGTTCATGAACATCAACTATTTATGGACAGGAAAAAGTGGAGAGTGCTCATGACCAGCACCTAGGAGACTGCAGCTGGAGAATAATGACGATGTGACCAAAGAGTAGTCTTCAATCTTTAAAAGGATATCTCATTTCTCAATTCTGGTTAGGTATTAAGGGAGATAAAAGACTTGTGACAAAAAATATGTTATAGTAATGAATAGTCACTTGACAATGGCGGCAGAGACTGTGACCGCCAAAATGTCATGTTTTATCAATGGACTAACTCGTTTAGTTACCCGAGAAGATTTTATTCATATTCAACACCAAGAAAATCTCCAGTCTTATGTGTTATAGTAATATTAATACTTTTACTCTTTAAGGGTCCAATTCCAAAAAAAAATCCTTTCCTAAAATATGATGTGACCAAAGTAGAGACAGTGAAATCTGCACCTTATCCACATTTTAACGAATGGAAAATAACTGATAATCATATGCAGAAAAACAATGAATCATTTAGTGACTCAGTATTATTCACAAGAAGGGTTCTCCAATAATTTTGCAATTTGCCAGTATAAACTAAAAACCTAAGATGACATATTTTGCTTATCTGCAGGAAAAAACATATTTTGGGGATGAAATAGCCCCCAAAAGTTGGAGAGATAGAAAAAAATTAATTATTTCATATAGAAAAAGCAAAAAGATTCTATAAAGCAGGTAGATTAAATATTTGGATAGGAGAATTACCACTGCTTACCAAAGTAGAAGATTGCTGCAGCATAGAAATACAGAAAAACTCGTAAACTCATAGCGTGTTGTAAGTTTCGGGTCCTTATCCCTTGAACATTTTGATTCATAACAGGTCAACAATAGTCATAAAAAGCTATGTCATGGAGGCGCTCATATCCCTTCTTCAACAATAGTTGTGTGTGTGATTAATTACCCCAAACTTTCCTTAAAAATGCCTAACCTTTTATTTGGAATGAAATAAAAGATATATTTTTTCAGATCTCTTTTTGATGTTTACAATTGTTAGGTGGGAATTTTTCAAACAAACAGGTATGTTTCATTCTGTGAAACTTGGGTAAACAGGTTTAGGATATTGTTTTTCCTCATGAAAAACATTTTGTAATTTTTTTTGTCAAAATTGATTGCCTTTTTTTTTATGAAACAAAGAAAATTTGGTTTGCACTGCCATCTGTAGGAAGCTACTTCAATGCCAAATTTCCCACTCATCAATAAAAGAAAGAGAACCTTCCTCATAATCAATATCTGATCATATGTAGTTTTTGTTTATTGTACAATAATTTAGTAATCAACAAGTAGCAATTGAATTGTACATACAATGGTTAAGTCATATACAGCAGACCAACTTCTGAGATCTAAACTGTCACTCCAGTTCAATACTGATTAATTTTGGATCCCTAGAATTTCTGAAATTGGATAAGGTGAATCTTTTTTAATAGAGCGTAGTACCAGATTTTATAATATTCATCAATACACTTCTATGAACTTTTATCCTCCACCAGTGTCGCACAGCTTGAAGTCCTAAAATTGCATATTTTGTCATCTGAACATAAAACTGTAAGAAGCCAGATATTTTTTTAGCCACATCCTATTCCCTATTGTTGCAAGTTAGTACATTAAATCTGTGAAACCAAGAATTACTTCCACCCTAAAAAAGTGCCTCAACAATCAGAACATTTCTTTAAGACACAGAAATTATTACTGAAAGATTTTATTTCCAAAACAAAATGCTCTTTGAATTTAATAATTGGGCTATAGACTTGAAACCCTTAAGTTTTCAAACGATTCTACGAAAAAAAAGTGCATATTACATTTTCAAGGAACCTCTTTTGACAACGATGATCAATTTAAAAAAAAAATATATAATTTGAATAAAAAGCAACTAACCTTATTTACTAAAGTAAACATTTAATCATACAAAAATAATGCCATATATATATAACTCACCTTTTCCTTTCTCTTTAAATGTCACACAAAATGTTTTCATTTTTTCAATAGCACTTGGAGGCAAAAGATGAATGCAGATTCCAGGTAAAGTTAGTATAGACATTACCAAAAGGTATCCAATAACACTTCCTGGAATGGTACGGCCAATGACAGTTAACACTAAGAAACAAATGCACATACAGCAGCAAAACTGAAAAAAAAGTTAAAGAAAATTAGACATTCACTTAAAATTTATAAAGGTGTGCAAAAGAAACACACACAAAGAGAAAGAGGGGAGGGGAAGAAGGAGCTGACAATATTTTATATAGAACAACAATAAAGCAAGACTGCGGAAAAATAACACAATAATGAATACATCCCCAACAAATTTTCAAGCTTTAGCTGGTGTCCCAGCAGCTCTGAAGTGTAATATACAATATACGAGGTGTAAGCAAAGAAACCGAACTTCTGCTGTAATTGCTTTATTGCTCATCATACTAACTTTTACACACTGTCCCCTTCAAAGTACTGTCCTTCACTATCAATACACCGTTGCCATCGTTTTTTCAAGTTTTGGAACGCCTCCTGGAATGCAATTTCTCTGATGGCGTGCAGTTCTCTTGTTGCATTGTCTTGAATTTCTTCTATGGTCTGGAAACGACGTCCTTTCAAAGTGGTTTTCAGTTTTGGGAAGAGAAAAAAGTCTGCCGGATGTTCGTGAGGAAGTTTTCATCCTCATTTGCTTTTTCAAGCAACTCCTTAGAGATTCTAGATCGATTCTCCTTCTGCTCCTCCGCCAACAAGCGCGGCACCAGTTTTGCACTGACACGAAGCATTCCAAGTTTTTCTCTCAGGACGTGATTGCAAGAGCCTACACTTATGCCAACTTCTTCAGCAACCTCATGGACAGTCAAACGGCGATTTTCACGAATCGCAGTGCGAACCCTCTTAACATGGTGGTCATCTGTTGATGAGGCTTTTTAGAGTACAGAAGATAGTATCGTCTGGGTTTTTTTCCCCTCTCTTTTTGAGAACAGTTAACATGTCCTTTGAAAGCAAAGTGCATTATTTTCTTTCTAATTCTAAATTACTATTGTCGGTAAAGATGTATTAAAAAAAATATTATCAAAGAGCTGCACTAATATCTTCAAAGCACCGCATACGGCTCTGGAGCCGCTGTTTGCCGACCCATGGTTTAAAACATATTTTAGTTCTGTAACATCAATATTTTTGGAGATATAGGAAATAGTAAGTTAGAACTAAGAAGCATTTTAGGAATGCACTAAGATTGTGTAACAGAACAGTTTCTCAAGCATGCAGAAAAGTTAACATTGGTATCACATGGTTAAAGAAAGCTGGTAGGCAATGTAAACACAAAGTTCCAAGGATAAATTGAAGGCAGAAAAGATAAAACTATGGTGGGAAAAGTAAGGAATATTAATAATGAATAGTATTTTTAACTTGAGAACAAGAAATTCAAAAGATATAAACTATTTTTCCACAGTTACTGTTAGGCATGACATGAACAAGAATGAGTAGAACTTTCTTAAGACAGCACAGAATAAAATAACACTCAAATGAAACTAGAGAACCTAAAGAACAGAACGCGTAAGTCAGAATAAGCCTAGCAACAAATAGTTTAATGAAAATTCAAATCAGAAGTGCGCAGAGCAAGAAAGTAGTTGCTTTGTTAACAAACAGATCCATTTAACATTGAACAACTCTTGAGTTTGCTGGTAAAATTTGAATGTTGCCATAATAACCTGGGACTGCCAGCGGAATCAATATAAACTAGCAAAGTTTAATCTAATGCACATCTGGAGTATTTAGGATGACAGTAATTCACAAAATAATGTATAAAACAATTACCAAAGCTTAGAAGTGTGAAACATTCAGTAAACGAAAAGACTGTAAAATTTGAGTACGTGTTTGGACTCGTTCTGGACACAGCCATCAAGGGTAAGGTACATGCTTGTTGGTTGGGCAGTTAAAAGTTGTCCTTCGTCTGGTGAAGAAGTGCGAGACGGTTGATCTGGGGGTGGAAGGATACTATGAGTGGGCAGTATGGGTCGAAATCGTAATAGAAGCATGTGGGCATGCAGAGTGTTTCTTGTAAAACTATTGATAGGAACAGTGTTGGTAATGTAAGCTGAAAGTGTAGAAATCTGGACCTGATGAACCTTTAATCAATCATGAAGTAAAATTTGGAATGGGGGGTTTTCCAGTAACTATCATATTCTTTTGTTAAGGGATTGTTGTCACTCAGTGAACTTCCTTCCTTGAAGGCGGCAGCCATTTGCAGTAACTGAACCTCAGCTAGCAGTAATCAGTGCAAGTAACATAATCAGAGCTAGGAGAAAAAGTGGATGGATAATAATATAACCCCCCCCCCACACACCCCTGCAGTTTTCCCTCTACAATAGAAAATTGTAAACAAGTCATATTATACATGAAAAGATCGGGATGGAGGAGTAGATCATTTCAAAACAAGAATTAATACCATAGCTCGAATGCTGAACAAATGAGAGAAAATTTAGGGTTTGAAACTTTAATAATTTTTTTACAGTCAAGTCACTAAAGCAAGAGAAATTTCTATAAGGATTTGTTTTAACACTTAGGTAAAGGACTACCTCCCACAAAAATCAGATGAGAGGAAAAATAAGGTTTCATGGTGTAAAAATCTCCAGATAATTGCACAAGACCAGAAGTCTTCTATAAATAAAGCCCTTAAGCCTGTGGAGGGAGCTGTTGTTTGAAAGCACTTGGGCAGGTAGGTCGTGGCTGGTCACTGCCCATTTGGCATGATGCGTGGAGAAGAAGCAGGAAGTGTTAGGCAGGAATGATGTGGTCTAGGCAGATTCAGCCGTTAGGAAATAAGTATTTCTACTCAGATGTAATTGAACTTTATTCAGTTAGGGGGTCATCTGAAGTTGCTTGCGGCTTGTCTCTGGGTTTATACCTGCAATTGTTTATTTCAGAAAAGAAGTTTGATGACGTAAATTTGGTTAGCGTATGACATAATAATTTTGGAAGAATATATGGTTTGAACATTTCATAACAGTCTACGGTGAACATTATTTAAAACATACCGTCACGCACTGAGGTTTTCAGTTGGTTGCGACCACAAGACAGTATATCCTTAGGCCACAGAAACGGTCACAGTCTAGTGTTAGCTGTTATGCACTAACCCCCCCCCCCCCCATAACAGTTATCGTCTAACAAGCTGAAGGTTAAAGCAGGAATTATATTAAAAGCAAATCTTTAAAAAGACAAGTCTTTCAGTTCCATGCATTGATGAAGACTCAGAAAGAAGTTTCTAAAGCCATACAGGGTGTGTTCAAAACGTTTCAAGACTGGTCTCAGAACAAAAATTTACTAAACATTTTTGTTCGGCAAACTAAATGTCTTCGAAATATGACACTTGGGCATCAACACACTGCTGTCAGCGTTTTTTTCATTGTTCATAGGCTCCCTGGAACTCTTCACATGGAATGTTGTCAAGGGACCTCCCTGAAGCTGCCTAGACCACCGGCATCACGTCGAATCAATTCCCTTTCAGTTCTCTCTTCATTCGATGGAACAAAAAGAAGTCGCTGGGAAGTAGCTTGGGGCTGCAGGGTGGTAGCGGCAGTGTTGTCATGTTGAACTTGGACAAAACTTCGCTGGCAGTGAGTGACATATGAAAGGGCACATTGTCGTGGTGAAGAACCCAATTGTCGTTGATCTCCGGGCGGACGCAACAGACTCGATCCTTCAAATGGTGGAGCACTTCAGCGTAAAACTGATCTGTGAGAGTCTGTCCAGCAGGCATCAAAGAAAACATGTTTTTCACACGTGACTTGCTCAAGTGAGCTTTCTTGGGCTTTGGAGATTAACTGGTGTGCCATTCCACACTTTGCTGCTTCATTTGAGGATCGCACTCACAGACCTGTGTCTCATCACCAGTAACTGTTTCTCTAAAAAAATCGGGAGCAACTTGTAAACGTCCAAGCATTTCTTTCCAAAAAGTCTGGTGCCATGCCTTGTATTCATCCATCAGAACTTTATGAGAACAAGTTTGGCACACTTCTTTTCTCATCATCCAATCTTCTGTCACTAACTTGAACACCATATTCTGACCCAATCCCAGTTCATCGGCAAGTAATCTAACACTAAGATGATAGTGTTTAAAAGTTCAGGCACTTTCACCAAATTTTTATTAATTCAGCTTTTCGGAGGTCTCCCAGTGCGGTCATTGTCTTCAGCATCCTAACAGCCATCTTTGATCCTCTTGTGCCACATGAAAACCATTGCATGTGACTTGGCTTCTACTTTATAGGCCTCTTGAATCATACCAAAAAGTTTCTAGAATGGATTTGTTCAGTTTCGAAAAGAACTTTAACCGAATAACGTTGCTCCAAATGGGGCTGCATTTTCGACTCTCCAAGTTTTCACAGGGGTCACTGACATGCACTCACACCACTAGCGATCTGCTCACTCCAGTGTCTCAGAGGCAACTGCTGCTGGTGCAGTTGGTTAGCTGATGCCCCTCACTATTTCACCCTGTCAGTGGAACTGGTCTGTACCCCCTGCCCTAAGGAAAAAAATTCACTTTTGAAACTTTGTGAATGCACTTTGTATATATGGAGTGCAGCAGTTTATGGAAGTTGTAACACTTCAGAGAGTTCAAGTTCCATTTTATTTTAAGAACTCTGGACAAAAGGAGAAGCAGAAGCAAGGAGGCTGCAGGGAAATAGTTAATGTGATAGTCGGTCATGTGAGTGGCGAGCATGTTGGAATGAATATCTAGAGTAATCCGGAGTATTATGGGCAGTAGTGGTTTTAAAACTTTAGAAAAGCATTTGGATTAATTATGGATGACTTTCTGAAGAACACTGAATAAAACAAGTGGACTAAATATACTTCTGGAGTGGTGAAGAGCAGCGAACATTGATATTCCGATGGTGTGATCGCCACCTCTTGATTTATTACTTTCCATCAAACCTGCAATCTATACTGTGATCAAATCTCCATTTAACAATCTAATGGTGTTCTGTAAAAATAGGAAGTGATTAAACTATATTAAACAGATTTTTTTAATATGCTTTCAGTGTAGTTATCCTACATCCACTTGCTACATGTTAGAATCATATAGGACAATACTGATCATTCTGGTGACTGTGGGCATAATTATTAACAAATTAAATAGTCTTTTAAATGACATTTTAGTGTATGTACAGAAGGATGGTTTGACCAAGGCAGCTTACATGGTGACAGTGACATGTGATTAAATCAGCAGCAGAAATTGATAAATGGACCGATTTCTGTTTCCGTGAATTAAACAAAAAATTGAAAGCGAAAAATGAGGTGGCACTGTCAAATAATCACATGGGAAGATGACCAAAGACAGTAACATGACAGAGTCCAGGCCAAAGTGTTAGTAAAAGATTGAACAAAGAAAGCAAGAAGAGAATACTGGTAATCAATGGTTGTGCACCTAGTGCAAGACAGTGGAGGTACTTGGGCAGTCTTGACACAGCATTGGTGGTGGTGCAGTTAACAGAGAAAAGTGGAGTTACTTTGCAGTAGCAACATGTCTCTGGAAGCAACAATGTTAAAGTGTTGGCAACCTGCGCAGAATGACTGCAAAGGCAATAGGATGGCTAACAGCAGCTGGCAGGAGTGAAGACAGATAGGAAACATAAGCCCTATATATGCTTCAACCTAACTCTCTCTCTATATATATTGTATATATCTGTTTATACCACTAGAATTTTTCTTTCTTAAGTAATTTTTCCAGAAAAGAATTACTTTTTGATATGCTATAATTGGGATGGCAATTTTTACTTGTCAAAACAATATAAATAAATCAAAAACCTTCAAATTATATACCTAATTCAACCATTTATGGGGGGGCCAAAAAAAAAAACGGAATTTCTTTATAGAAAGCATTTATTTAATTTATTGTTTTTCAAATACAACCCTAATCTCCCTCAAAGTACTCTCCATTAGCATTAATGCACTTGTACAAACGTTCATTCCAATGTTGGAAGCACCTTCTAAATTCGTACTTTTTCATACCTGCTAGCACCTTCTTAACATTGTGTTTTACATCTTCAACATGAGCAAAACACTTCCCCTTTTCATCCTCGGGAAACTCAAGGGTGCTAAATCCGGTGAATAGGTTGCATGGAACACAGTAGCCATCTTTTTTGAGGACAAAAACTGGTGAACAATAATAGCTGTGTACACGAAAGCACTGTCGTGATGAAGGAACCACTAACCAGAATCCCATAAAGCTGGATGTTTTCACACCAATCTACTGTGAAGCCTTTTCATAACCTCCGAATAGAATTGTTGGTTTACCATCTGCTTTTTAGAGACAAATTTTGTGTGTACGATCCCTTTGACGTCATAAAAACAGATCAACATTGTCTTCATATTCAATTTCACCTTGCGAAAATTTTTTAGACGAGGTGAGTCAGTTTACTTCCATTGACTTGACTGCTTTTTACTTTCTGGATTGTACCCATAGTACCATGACTCATCTCCTGTGATGATTTTGTTGAAAAAATTTGGATGTGTCCATTTCATAACAGGCTTGAATGCAGCGATCCTTCTGATCTTTGGTAAGAAGTCTCGGCACGAACTTTTCTGCCACGCTTCACATCCTCAAACCAACATTCAAAATGTGCTGGATTGAGCTCCAGAACAATCCAGATAAGTCCTCAAGTTCGTCAACTGTCCAGCATTGATCTTCGTTGATCAGATTATGGATTTTGCCGATGTTGTCCTTGCTTTGAGCAGTTGAAGGGTAACCGGAACTGGGGTGATCTTCAGTAGCCATTTTCCCCTTTTTAAACTGAGAAGACCATTCGTACACTTGAGCATGTTCTTTGTACGCTGTTTGCATCATCACAACAGTTTCCGTTGCATTCTTGCCGAGTGAAAAACAAAAATCACAGCCACACGTTGTTCATAAAAATCGGCCATCTTTTCGTGTCAAATCAGCAGTGTACACATATACAAAGAACTGCTAGAGAAACCACAGTAGTCGGTCACGTGACACAGCAGAGGTTCTACAACTGCCCTCTGGTGGCGCAACCTGGTACTACTAGTACACGATGCGCAGCATTACTGCACAAGCTTCTCCCATTAACATGATATGGTCCTGTGAGTAGCCTGTGAAGATTAAGATTCTCATCCTAGTACACAATTTTCATTCCAGATGAGTGGTGCCTCATGAACTTGTGTTTATCAAAGTCCTCTCCTCAGTATTCAGAATATTTATTGTTTGACCTCTATTTTTCATAGTCATTTGTTTGTCTGTACAGTTAATGTAATAAATTAATAATTGGCTTTAATTTTCTTGAAGCTGTTGGTAAATCAATAAATTTTGATTGTATGTTAATGTTCACAATGAAAATATCCTGTCCAAACTCCATCATGATAATTAGTTTATTAACAGTCACCTGAAAAAAAAGGTATAAGAATAATAAGTTTCTTACAGGGTTTCGAGGTGGAACATTGCACTACTGATCTACCATCAACTCTGATAAACTTTTTTTCTTTTCCGGTCATCGTTTAAATTTGCTAATACATTATTTATCTTTCCCAGATCTGTTAGTTCTGAGTGGAATTTTCTTAAAACCTGCAATTTTATTTAACAATCACCATCTTTAGTATTCTGCCCTGAGACATGTTTTCATATGGCTGCTCTCCACATTCCCGTCATCTGCCCTTCTTTAACAATGAATGCGAGTAGCTGTTGAGGTATAAAAACTGGAGACATACTGTACAATTATTAGCAACTCTGTAATATTAACAACACTGGCAAATTATGAATATATTGATGCTAAAGACTGACACATATCAATATAGATTTGAATAGAAGATTATGTTGATTTATAGTTATAAAAGTGATATATATCAGGCAGGGAATTTGTTGCAAGTATATTTAATGCTCTAAGAGACTAAAATCAGCATTATGTAAATAAAAAAATTGCTTATATCTGACTGCTTATCAGATGGAACTGAGATATTGAATCCCACCAGACTTACCATGCCAGGTTGATCATCTCTCATATTCTTCAGCCATATGTAATAATCTTTCAACAAAGCACGAGCTCGGCTTAAGTAATGACTTATTTCTGGAATACTTAAGACACTGAAAAGCAATTTTAAGCAGTGAGAAAGATCAGAAATGAATCTACCTAAACAGTTAAAGATAAAACAGCAAACACTCATTTAAAATCAGAAAATTATGAAGTATGAGAAGGATTTTAAATTTGAGTATTTACGATTCAGATACCAGGAGAAAATATATTCAACTGTACATACTGAGTATAAAGAACTACCTGTTATGTCTCAAACAACAAATTAAGTAAGTTGAACAGTAAATATTATATGATTTTTCTTTTGCTTTTCATGCACATTTTATATCATAGAGGTTTTTTACAAAATAATTTCAATTCTTGTAGCTTAAATGTAACTTGTGAATTCTTATAGTTTAATTTATTATGATGCGTGTGCTATGGTGGCAATAGGAAAATAAACTACTCGTTTCCAAAGACAGTGCTACTGTTGTGTCCTAAGGTGGAAAATCATATTCAATCATCTTGATACATGTTTATTCTCTTCAGAAACTGGCATTTATACATGCATTTGCGTAACATTTCTGCTTACAACAGCATGTAAAAGTATTTCCACGTGAGCAAATGTCTTCTTATTATTATGCAGTTCCAGGCCTAGGAACTTTCTTGGGAAGATGAACCTGGATGGTTTCCCTCTGTGTTCCATAGTGTTCTCATGTGTTATTGTAGGTGTGGATGACATTGATATTGTGTGTGCTTAGTACAGAGTCTTGTTTGTGTTGTGTGAAATGAGAAATAAAGAGGGAAGAAGGTGAAGCCAATGCCAGCCCATTCAAACCTACTCTTCTAAAAGACACCAGGAGCCATCAGGCATAATGATCCCATCTGAAGGACGAATCACAATCAACAATTCTAAATGCCCTCACTCTATATGTACTGCGGATAGGATAGGGATTTAGTCCAGGATTTTGGCATACAATCTGTTGATTATGAATTGTGCCCCACCACCTTTCCTAGTCTGCTGATCAAGTCCTGATGATGAGAATGTTTAGCAGCACCAGGACTCGAACCAGTTAATCCGGTGTCAATGCCGCATCAATCGAGCCAAGCGGTGGTCAAGAAAACTTCACTTGCCTTTAAAAACTCAAGATCTTCAATTCTGTCTACATCCTCAATTTAAAAAAGTTCCAGACATTAAAACTAAGGTGAGTTTTGATGATCTGTAAGTAAAGAATTAACAAAGGAAGATTTTTTAAAAAACAAATGCTCAATAAAAATAGGAAAAACCCAATGCCTATCAGCTGTTAATAAGAATGATTTTTTTTTTTTTAATTTACCAATCTTATATTCTTCTGCTCATTACAGAACAGATAACCATTTTGACAGTTACCGATTTGAGTTGATCCAAAAATGACAAAAAAACAATGTCCTATTTTATCATCCATTTTCCAAATTGATTGTAAGAGATTTTTTTTTGGTTTTTTGTTTAATAATCAAGGTACACTAAAATGAACTTAAGACAGATTATCTGTTTTAGGAAATCTATTCATTTGTTGTTGTCTAGCATAACTTTACTACTAATTCATTCCTAACTTTCTTACTTTCATGGTCCAATAACTAACACTAGAATTCCAATCCGACAACTGAATTCAGTTTCATTACTGTCTAGGAGTTCCCTCCATGATCGAAGGCATTTCTGACATCATATTAAACAGTTAATCAATATGGGAAGAAAACATAGACCTCAGGCTGCATACTTTTTTTTTTTTTTTTTTTTTTTATAAATCCCAACATTTATCGCTTTAAAAGCATACAATGCAATGATTTTTACAGGCCATACATTTCACACTTCACTCAATGCAGATTAGTAAATAATGTATCAGTTGAATCAACAGTATTCTTCTTCTAATGTTATAATTTGCTAACAAACTAATTAAATCTGTTATGCATTCTGAAGCAATGAGAAGCAGTATAATTTTCTTCTTCTTTCATCTGGGCTTTATGGCTCATAATCAATAAGAGCATTAGAACTGGGAAAGGATCAAGGAAATGAACTTTGGCTGAGCTTTCCTGGCATTTGCCTTGAGTGATTTTTGAAAAACAATATATGGATGGTTATACTGAGGATCAAGCCTACATCCTCCTGGATCCCACACTAAAATGTTACTGGACACCCCCCAGAATCAGCACGGAACAAAGAGCTGATACCAAAGACATAAAATACAACTCCCACAAATTCTATCCAAACTAAGCCTCTGTTGAAGAGTGAACAAAAGGCGTGGCTCAGAAATGATTGCTGAACCAGCACAGTAGTTGCAGTATACTTCATCAAATTTTCTGCAGCCTTTGGAAATGAATCCTTAAATTCAGCAATGTCTCTTTATAAGAAACTAGCTGAGGACAACCCGCTTCGCTTGGTATGTTCTTATTATTTTTTTTTATTAAAAAAATTAAAAAATATAAATGTCAACTGATATTTATTTATTTTCCACACTTCACTATTCACTTCCCAACTTTTCTGATATATGTACACTTTAATTTGAAAAAGTCAAAGATATGATCAGAGATAACAAATATGCTCTTTTGCACATTTCATTTTTTATCGTTGTATTTTAAATTTTCACGCTACACTATGCATTATTTAATTTTTCTTTTATATGCACATCATTATTTATAAAAGCCAACTAATATATTTTTTTCATTACAGACATCTTGATTCATTTTTTAAGTTTTCTGTTATACAAACACCTTTATTTATAAAAATTAAAGATACGATCCAAGATAGAATTCGAGATTCCCAATGGAATTTTTTCTTTATTTTTTTTTTTAAATTTCCAAACGTCATTTTTTAATTTTTCTGCTTTACGGACACTCTTATTTCTAAATTTCAACTTATGCGTCGCACCACGCTTCCCCTTAAACAGTAATACGTAAACTTTTATTTATAAAAGCCAAAGATACGAATCGAAATTGCAAATTTTCACTTTTACATATTGGCATTTTTCATCTTTATAAGTTGCGTTTTGATACTTAACCATTCTTTTTATAATTTTTCAGCCACACAAAAACCAGTGCTTTGCGCTAGAAACTTCAAAATAATACTTAAAATACATTCTTTGAATTAAGAAACTGTTCTACGGCGAACAGTGTCAAATACAGAGACACACACTCGTCTAATTCTAAATATATACCAGGTCGACCATTTTCATCCCCCATATCTTCCACACCCCCATAGCTACAGTCATCTAACAACAAATAGTGCACGACAACAGACACGATTCTACTACCACACATAATCACCAATGCTCTATGCTATGTAGTCGTGGCAGAAAAGTGAAATCTGCGGAGACACATGCCTTTCGACGAAATACGAAAATATCCTTGGTCGGTCACTTACAACCACCATATCTCCCACACAACCATAGTTTCTGAAATTCGGCTGCTGTTGTGATCGAAAGGTGACTCTGTGTTACTACCACACACAAACGCCAGTTATCTGTGATCTATAGTTTTCGCTGATAAGTGATACACCATTACACTTATGTCTTTGGCAGAAGTATGAAATTGTCACAGGTCAACCACTTTCAACCCCCATTTCTCCCACACCCCCATAGCTACCGACATCTAACAACCATAGTGCACTACATGAGATACGATTCTACTACCAAACACAAACACCAATGCTCTATGCTATGTAGTTGTGGCAGAAAAGTGACATATGTGGAGACAGTCGAAATACGAAAATATCCTTGGTCGGCCACTTACAACCACCATATCTACCGCAGTACCACAATTTCTGAAATTCGGCCGCTGTTGTGATCGAAAGGTGACTCTGTGCAACTACTACACACAAACGCCAGTTATCTGTGATCTATAGTTTTCGCTGAAAAGTGATACACCATGACACTTTTGTCTTTGGCAGAAGTATGAAATTGCCACAGGTCGACCACTTTCAACCCCCATTTCTCCCACACCCCTATAGCTACCGACATCTAACAACCATAGTGCACTACATGAGATACGATTCTACTACCAAACACAAACACCAATGCTCTATGCTATGTAGTTGTGGCAGAAAAGTGACATATGCGGAGACAGTCGAAATACGAAAATATCCTTGGTCAGCCACTTACAACCACATATCTACCACAGTACCACAGTTTCTGAAATTCGGCCGCTGTTGTGATCGTAAGGTGACTCTGTGCTACTACTACACACAAACTCCAGTTATCTGTGATCTATAGTTTTCGCTGAAAAGTGATACACCATGACACCTTTGTCTTTGGCAGAAGTATGAAATTGCCACAGGTCGACCAATTTCAACCCCCATTTCTCCCACACCCCTATAGCTACCGACATCTAACAACCATAGTGCACTACATGAGATACGATTCTACTACCAAACGCAAACACCAATGCTCTATGCTATGTAGTTGTGGCAGAAAAGTGACATATGCGGAGACAGTCGAATTACGAAAATATCCTTAGTCGGCCACTTACAACCACCATATCTACCACAGTACCTCAGTTTCTGAAATTCTGCCGCTGTTGTGATCGAAAGGTGACTCTGTGTTACTACCACTGTAAGAATACACAGCCTCTTAGTTTTAAATAATTAATGTTTGTTTTATATTATTTCAATGGGAAGTGTTTTATATCGGGTTATTATTATGTCTTAAGTATTGTATCAAAGAATTCCAAGCAGCGTTATTACCAGATGAAAAGTACATGAAAATCTCTGGACAGTACAGGAGAAGGAAGATCTTTGGACGATAGAAAAAAAACAGATGAGAAGCAGAGATGGTATGTAGTACTGCGAAGTTTTGATGAAAGTATAATTGTATTGGTTAATGTAAAGAAGCAGTAATAAAAGTAAAAATGAAAGAGGATGAATATAAAATAATAATTTTACACGTGGCGACCGTGAGCGTGACACAGAGCTAATTATTTAGCTCGTAATAGAAGAATCCTGTTATCTTCGGATTGAAGCTAGAAGAGGTTAAAATTGTCATTGAACATGGAAATAATAGAGGTATGTGATTTGTTTGGGAGGACGAAACAGTGGATGGATAAAATAGTTTCTCTGAGATGTAATGTGAAAGAAGTGGAAAAGTTTGATGTTGACGTAAATAATATTGAGAGGATGATCGCATATTTTAATTGGGAGTGTGAAGTGAATTTATTATACTCTGAAAAGTTAAGGAAGTATGGTATGGTGAAAAATATAGAACTGTGTAGAGACAAAGTAGGGTTAGAGTTGGATAAGTATCAAGAGAGTATGGAGAATTACTGTGGCAGATTGGATATGTCAAAAATCACTTCTGCCATATATGAAATCGATAATGAAATACGGTTTATGAGTCTTAAATTAATGGAATATTGGAAAATAGAAAAGATGTACAGTTAAGCGTTGAACGTGAGGATGATAAGCCAGATTATGACTATAATAACGTAGATGGATATACGGGGAAAGATATTGGTGGTGAAGTTAAAATGTCCGTTACTAGTGATAGACACAAAAAAGTAATCTTGGAAGAAGTAACGGCATATTTTGATGAAGACTTTACGAGAAGAAAGTGTCAAGAGAAGTTGATTAAAGATAATAACAATCAAGCCGGTCATCCTGTTGGAAATTCTGAAGGAGCGATTGACAAAGGAACAGAAGACAAAACTGATCACTGGATTAAAGAAGTAAGAAGGGCGTGCGAAGACAAGTTAGGAATGAAAATTGAGGAGGATGAGAGAGAAGAAAACGGAGAAAATCGGCGAGATGACGATGAAGAAAACAATACAATGTGTGAGAATAGTGGACCAGTGAAATGGTGGGAATGTCTAGAACAGATAGAGGAAAAAGACAAAGTTAGAGATACTAAGAAAGATGACATAGCATCAGATCAAGTAATTGGCCTGGCGAGAATGGTTCAGTGGGACAGTAATGTGGAAAATACAGGAGAAGAGATGGAAAGGAAAGATGAAACGACTATTGTTTCCACTAGAAATGATGACAGAAATTATGGTTTGGGAACTGAAGAGGACGAGGAAATTGAAGACGAGAAGAGTTATAAAGATACCGAAGAAGAGTTAGAAGAAGAAGAAGAGGAGGAGTACTGTACACTTGTAGCTGACAAGGAGGCAAGAGAAGATGAATACGAGGTGAGATGTTTCTTAATAAGGAAGAAGTGTGATGAAGTTAGTGAAGAAGAAGAATCAACGAGAGGCAAAGTGAAGAAGAAGAGAGGGCTTGATATATATAATGAAGGCCGCAACATTATAAAATTCGAAAAGAAGAAGGATGGCGGAGAGGACAAGGAAAAAGAAGCAACGAAGGGAAAAGTGAAAATGAAGAGGGAGTGACACATGAGAATATTGAAGCAGAGGAATTGTTAGGATTAGAAAAAAAAAAAGGAATCTGAACTTATACCGGGGGTGTGAATGAATGTAACTATGGCTGAAAATGTATTTATGGGTGAGTGGTGTGATGATAAATCACACAAAAATTTGACAAATTTTTGGTGACAAATTGGCCGAGGGGATGTGTAAGAATACACAGCCTCTTAGTTTTAAATAATTAATAATTAATGTTTGTTTTATATTATTTCAATGGGAAGTGTTTTATATCAGGTTATTATTATGTCTTAAGTATTGTATCAAAGAATTCCAAGCAGCGTTATTACCAGATGAAAAGTACATGAAAATCTCTGGACAGTACAGGAGAAGGAAGATCTTTGGACGCTAGAAAAAAAACAGATGAGAAGCAGAGATGGTATGTAGTACGGCGAAGTTTTGATGAAAGTATAATTGTATTGGTTAATGTAAAGAAGCAGTAATAAAAGTAAAAATGAAAGAGGATGAATATAAAATAATAATTTTACACCACACACAAACGCCAGAGATCTGTGATCGATAGTTTTCGCTGAAAAGTGATACACCATGACACTTTTGTCTTTGGCAGAAGTATGAAATTGCCACAGGTCGACCACTTTCAACCCCCATTTCTCCCAAACCCCTATAGCTACCGACATCTAACAACCATAGTGCACTACATGAGATTCGATTCTACTACCAAACGCAAACACCAATGCTCTATGCTATGTAGGTGTGGCAGAAAAGTGACATATGCGGAGACAGTCGAAATACGAAAATATCCTTAGTCGGCCACTTACAACCACCATATCTACCACAGTACCTCAGTTTCTGAAATTCTGCCGCTGTTGTGATCGAAAGGTGACTCTGTGTTACTACCACACACAAACGCCAGAGATCTGTGATCGATAGTTTTCGCTGAAAAGTGATACACCATGACACTTTTGTCTTTGGCAGAAGTATGAAATTGCCACAGGTCGACCACTTTCAACCCCCATTTCTCCCACACCCCGATATCTACCGACATCTAACAACCATAGTGCACTACATGAGATACGATTCTACTACCAAACACAAACACCAATGCTCTATGCTATGTAGTTGTGGCAGAAAAGTGACATATGCGGAGACAGTCGAAATACGAAAATATCCTTGGTCGGCCACTTACAACCACCATATCTACCACAGTTTCTGAAATTCGGCCGCTGTTGTGATCGAAAGGTGACTCTGTGCTACTACTACACACAAACGCCAGTCATCTGTAATCTATAGTTTTTGCTGAAAAGTGATACACCATGACACTTTTGTCTTTGGCAGAAGTATGAAATTGCCACAGGTCGACCACTTTCAACCCCCATATCTTCCACACCCCCATAGCTACCGACATCTAACAACCATAGTGCACGACAGGAAAGACGCTTCTACTACCACACACAAACACTAAAGGTCTATGCTATGTAGTTGTGGCAGGAAAGAGAAGTATACGGAGATACGAATTTTTGGTCGAAATATGAAAACGCCCTGCACTGACCAACTTTAATCATTATATCTCCCACATCACCACAGCTATCGGCATTCGGCCAACGTTGTGCATGACAGGAAACTCCATGCTACTTCCACCCACAAACATCAGTGATCTGTGCTAGGTAGTGGTGGCTGAAAAGTGAAATATAGGAAAAAAACACGTCTATTTTTATATATATATATAAGATGTATACATCTTTGATAAGAAAGCAGCAAAAATTGCTCAGTAACAAATGAAATATGCAACTACCACTTTACAACAATACAGGATGGGAAGACAAACAACACTGAAGTTTCCAGGTATATACATTATATCATCAGGAGTTCCTCCTCACCACCCACAGCTCTCACACAGTGCACGTCGACGAGGTGTTTACAACAAAAAATTTATATGTTTTGTATTTTTTGTTGATAACTTTGCATACTTGTATTACTCTGCAGACACCTTTATTCCTATTGCTCATTCTCTAAAATGTACTCATTTAAATGTACACACTTTGACAATAAATTTGGCCGCCGCTGAAAACTTCTATCACTCTTATTTTGCAAAATATGACATCAATGTCATCCCAGGAAACAGTAACGCAATACTAGCAAGTCAGTATTGCGTTACTGTTTCTTAGGATGACATTGATGTCAGATTGTGCAAAATAAGAGTGATAGAAGTTTTCAGCGGCGGCCAAATTTATTGTCAAAGTGTGTACATTCGTATTCATAATCCATACAAAAGTAAACATTGGGTTCCTCTGATAAACTGTAAATATTTGGCACTCTTCTCAGTCTTATAGAAACAAACCTGGCGTGAAGTATTTTTGGTCTTCTGAGACAATAATGATGAGAATGTTATTACATAATGAAGGTTCACAATTTTAATATCACCCCATTAACAATTTCATGTTTCTGAAGGTTCTGTGGATCATATCATCATACTTTCTGTTCAATTAAATAGTGCAACCTTTTAAGCCTTGTTGATGCCAAGGTAATTAGAGACAAGAAAGGACTGGGAGCAAGGAATGGAAAGGAATTCACCAATGGCCTTTTAAAGGAACCATCTCAGCATTAATCTGTAGTGAATTGGCGTAAATCATGGAAAACCCAAAGTGGATGGTCGGAAGGGGATTCCAACTTGGGTCCTCCTAAACATGAGGCCAGAGCATTACCACTCACCAACCACACATGGTTATAGTTGCCGGAGATGTGGACAATTTTAAACAAGTTATACATGAAATACATATTATTTGTTGATGTTTATTGTTGATGTTTCTTGTAGTTGGTTTCAAATTTTTGTTGGTTCTTACAATTAGTACAATTTTACATCATAGTGTATTCATTCTACATAAGCCTATCATTTTTTGATGTCATTGGTGTCAAGATGACAGTTTCCAGGAATCGGTTATTGTTATGGTGAAATAGGCCTATAGCATGTGATGACGTGAAACAATGCAAAGACATGGACAAGTGATTCCCCAAACATTTCAGTGAAGGGGTGAATACCAAGACATTGACGAAATGGACAGGTCAGGTAGCTAACTGCCTCTGCCCATCATGACAAGAGGCTTAGTTTCTTGTAATGGAGCCATGTAACATATTGATGTTAAAAATGTATTCTAACTTTGGCTGGATGAGGGAGTGAAATAGTATGTGGTGGACAATGGCAGTGCTAGGTCAAACACATGTATGAAAGGACAGTTCCAGAAAAAGGATAGTGGGGATTACTGGAGATTCCACCAGGAAATATTGTCATAATACTGCAGTGGTTGAATGCAAGACCACGCTGGAAACAGTTTCGGAAGTATATTTAACGGTTTCTTGCTGGTCCAGGCTGTATAACTACCTAGTCTTCTTGTTAATAATGGTTCAGGCTGTATTACAATGGATTTACTGCTTGAAAATAATACGTGTTGCGATTGACTACAGCAGTATTATGACATCATTACTGAATGTTGTTGTAGGGGAATCGCGATTTCCAGTAGACTTGGACAGTGATTTTGTAAATATAAAATTCTTAGAAAGTGACGAAGCCAACCAATGAATTATACAAAAACATGTGAGACTCTGCAAAAACTTCTGTGCCAATTGTGGCATTTGTTGCACTACAACAAATTCTGAGACTACATTTTTTTGTATTTTACATGACTTATCATGATGGCAACAGCTTTTGTGTGATTTCATGATTGGCTGTATACATTTTTGACTATAAGCACATTATGTGAAGGGGTGGCTAGATGCAGCAGACCGAGTCAGGAGGGACACCTTTGGCTGACCAGTATCATCACAACAACTTCTCTCCACGGATGAGAGGTAGAGCCAACTGACAGGCAACACAACAGAGTGAGGGTTGGCGAGCTACCAGCACACAAATTTCAATGGAGTGCTGCAGGGGTCTTCAACATTCAAGATAGCTACCAACCTTCACATCCAGTTCTCAGTAAAAATATCGCAAAGGACTATGTTTATTATAAAAAAACAACAATCAGCTGTAATACCCTGTAATTTGGTCACAATGGCATAGTTTTTTTTTTTTTTTTTTTTTTTTTTTTTTTTTTTTTTTTTTTTTTTTTAAAAAAAAAAAAACCTCTTGATACACCCAAATGTTTCTATAATTCATAAGATGCCAACCATAACTCGTTAATTGGCGATTCCAAAAAGTGGTTATTTGGCCTTTTTCATATTGAAGTAAATACGGCACTGAGCTATTGTTTGTAAATTACATTAAATGAGCCTTTTCTTGTAGTGTTCCCAGAACAATTAAACTTTCAAATCAGTTTTCATATTATTAATAATAAAATTTAAAAAAAAGTCCTTGATGAATAATTAAATTAACAATTTGATAGTTTTAATGTGAAAGTGGTGTATTTTTTATGACTATAATATTCATATTCTTAAATAATATCCCACAAGAAAAAGAGCGCAAAACTTTTCAGACCAAAGGGATTATTTCTTTAGAGTCATTCTTGCTACGATAATGACACACACTAGACCAGGAATAATAACTGACTTTCTGCCGTACCACTTAAGGTACAAGGATTCAAGATATCTTTTTTAATTTATATTTCATTTGTAAACACAGTTTTCCGACATCAGTAGTTCATTTGAATGAAATTATCTCCATGCGTGCTGCGACTTATCTAACCTGGGCCAGAATGACAGCTATCATTTCACTTCACAAGTAGCTGAATATTTGCTCTAAGCTTGCAGTGTTTTTCATATGAGCCACATATCTCGCCTTATGTATGAAGTTCCATCGCATCATGATCTGCAGTATTATCAAGAAGCATCCACTGGGATAGCAAATGCCTTTTTTTTTGGGTCAAAGTAACATTCTAACACGAGAAAAAGACAGATTATGAGACATTGAGAAACTATTTTGCACAGCTCAGCAAAATTGTACATAACACACAATGCACCTGCAGTCAAGGAAGTGTACTTAGCCAACATCACATCAAAATTGAAAAACACTTCATCAAAAGTAAAGTAATTTTCTAACGGCTCACTAAATAGGATCTCTTGTCATATCCCAAAGCTTAAGAAAATGATTAGTATACAAAAAAAATAGCCACCATTCTTTTTTGCACTCACTTTGGATTTGAGGATGATGATGATGATGACGATGGCTGCTGATTTCTTGCACTTTCTGTAAATGACAGAGTCATATCTGGCCAGAATTTCTGTGCCCATATGTCATACAGGAAGGCAGTAAGTACGACTGTAAACAAAAGGCCGTAAAAGCGCCAGTTGAAACTGACAACCAACCTACATGGAAAAATAAAACATCACATAAAATTATATTTTACAACCAGTTTCAATCATACGTAAAGGCAGGTGGACCTACCAAAACAAAATATTGACAGTTAGGATACACAAAAAGCTAATCACTGGGTTTTCCCAGATTAAGACACTTTGAATTCTTATGACATAGGGCTCAAATCGCCACAAAGCCCTCATTATATCATATTCTTCCGTAACAACAGCACCAGAAGCTTCAGGTTGCGTTCCAGTTTCAGTTCTCCAGAAACGAAATTGAGGAACCCAGTCTCTTATTTTCTTTCTAAGATCCATTTTGGCGCACTACGTGAAAAATACAAACTTAGTCACAGAGCAACAGCGTAACTTTTCGACGTCCACCTTATTTACACAACTGACTCCGATCAAAACAATTACGAAATTTATTTTCGCCAATCACATTTTACGCACTATTTTCATCGATAAAAGAATAGATGAATTCAGCAATGCGAAACGCAGGTTTGCCAACACGATGTCCTTGGGAAGGAATATGCATGGATAAGAAAAATTAAATGCGCAACAAATAAAAGTCTGATTTTCAATAACATTTTTCATTCAATCCTTTACAAATACTTTCAAAAGTTTTAATGAATGCTGAGGTAACCTAAGTTTGTACAATACGACCGTAAATACCAGCTTAGTTCTAAACCACGCAAACCAAATTAATTTGGTAACACTGATTGCGAATTACTCCAGATGTCAACAAATACATTAATGCACTGCTAAGAAAAATCGATGTGTCAAATCTAAAGTATTTGGTGCCACGTATAATAGGTATCTACAGCTCTTTAATTTGTAGTCAACAACAGATCTGTCTTCCTAGAGAAAACTATTTTCCTTCCTTTTACAAATAAAATCATTTGTCTTTAAAACTTCTGCTTGCATCTTAAATCTGCCGCCGGCTTTGTTTCTGATCGACCTAAATACCGTTAAAGAATAGTGGAATCTTAATGAAAAGGTGGCACCAGACACTGCTGAAAATCTGTTGACATGTTGGCTAACTTGAATAAAGTAATTTTTTCTTATTTTTGTCTTAATTGCTGAAATCGGAAGATAATCATTGATAATTTCATAGTGTTAAATGGTTACACTCTGTACAGAAATGATAGAACAATCAGAACGGGTGGCATTTCTGTTTGCGTGAGATCTAACATAAATGTAAGAAAAATGATTGCTTCTGATAGGTGTTATGAATTTATTTTTGTAGAACTGACGACACCGAATAAAAATATTTGTAATATACAGTCATTTCATACTCCTCAAATATTGGTAACCTACATCCATTTTATGCGGCCCAACGGGTGCTAGCTGGAACCAGAATATGACCATGTTCTTACAATGGTTGGTCTTAACATCAATTTGGTAAAAAATCAACTTTCTGCCCTAAATTTAAAACAAACCATTGAGGCTTGTGGTTTGAATATACTCCCTCTAAATACCTCTCCCAATGTCCGAAGCATACAGACATTAATTGACCTCAATATTTAGCATTTAATTTAACTGTTATGGAGCCAATTTCACAAATCGCAGTCACACTTTTATTATGATTACGGTATTAATTGCGGATAAGACTATTAGCAGGGGCAGGAGGGGGGGAGGCTAGGGGACTCAAGCCCCCCCCCAAAAAAGTATCTATGTCCACCCCCGACAATGTAAGTTAGTAGACTTTTTTCTTAAAGGAGATTATAAATACCACCCTTTGCCCCGACTCTAGCCCCCCCCAAGCCAAAATCTACTGAAGGCAAGTCCCCCCAGCCAAAATCCACTCAAGCAAAGCCCCCTACCCCCAAACCAAAGTCCGCTCAAGCCCCTCCCAAACCAAAATCCTGGATCCGTCTCTGAATATTAGGACTATGTAAAGTACTTAGAAGCGTGCGTATGCTTTCCCTTGTGTCCATATTTCCTTCATAAGCTTGGTGTGGGCTTCTTATCTCTCATCAGTTATTCCAGTTGTTCCAGGTATTTCCTTCAGCCTTTCCTCCAGGTCAATTTGCCACTAGTGAATTTTGGATCTAAATGTCTTTCTGTTTTCGATGTCAGTTAGAGTGATTTCTGATAATTTGAAATCATTCTTGATTTCGCAAATCGATTTAATGGTGTCTGATATTGCTTTAAGTAGATACTATTTGTGTAGATATCGGACTTCGTGTTTCTTTTTATATATATACATAACCTTGGTGTCGGTCGCCAGGGACAAATGTCCCGTTTTTAACTCATTCAGAACTTTAACCTTCGAACTTATTCATTTAATCATTAAATAATAATAAACTTTCATATGATATAGTGATATCTAATCCAGGTACATTTAATTAATAGGTATCCGAAGATACAAGGTCCTTTGCACGCAGTAACTGTCTTTCATCAACTCAAACACACTCTAGTTCTCTCCTGCTACTCTGGTCGTTACCATGAATACGAATTTCTCCCATAGTAACATTCAGTCTTTTATAATTTTTCCATGCAACTCGTTATGCCACACTATCTGTCTTGTGAATGTGTCAGGGAGGTGAGGTGGTTAAAGAGGTTGGTAAGAAGATAACTAGTTGGGTTGGTAAACGTAGGATGAAGATAAATGGAAGAAGAGTCAGCTTATTAGATACACAAAAAAACCAATGGTTGATTATGACTATAAGGTGGGGAAAGAATTGCTTATTGAAGACTAGAAATGTAAATATCTTGGCACTACATTTGATAACAAGTGCTGCTTACAAAGAGGATTGGAAAAGTGCGATATTAGAGCGGGTACATAAAGAAGGGCTGAGAAATAGAGTTGAAAATTATATCCAATTAGCTTGACATCAGTGGTAGATAAATTAATGAAGAGATTGATATGCAACCACATCAGAATTATATGTGAGGAGCGTAAGTGGGTTTCAAGTAGGCAACATGCCTTTAGGCAAGGATATTCATGTGAATCTCAGTCGGTGGGATATATTTCAGATGAAGAGGACAAGGGAGGTTAAATTGATAGTGCAGCACTAGATCTTTCAAAGGCTTTAGACAGAGTGAGCCATGAAATGGTAGTAAATAAGGTAAAATCTATTGGAGTGGATCAGAAAGTGATTTGCTGGGTAGGAGAGTTTTTGAAAGGAAGAAAACAGAAAGTTAGAGTAGGAAACGTGGTATCGAAAGAAGTGGAATAAAAATGGGAGTACCACAGGGTAGCGTATTGGGTCCAATGCTATTTATTATTCCAATGAATAATTGTGTTGATTGTTTGCAGATGAAATAATGCTGTATAAAAGGGAAAAAAAACGATAGAGGACTGTAAAAGTTGCAGGGTGATTTGGACAGGGTATCTAGTGGGGTTGAAGATAAATGCAAAGAAGAGTCAGCTTATTAGATACACAAATAAAAAACTAAAGGTTCATTATGACTATAAGGTGGGGAAAGAATTGCTTATTGAAGACTGAAAATGTAAATATCTTGGCATTACATTTGATAACAAGCTTATCTGGGCAGAACGCATTGGACAGGTAGTAGGAAAAGGTTTCAAAATTCTGCATTTGTTGAAGAGAGTGATGAGAGGATGTACGAGAGAAGTAATGGAATTGGGTTACAAATCTTTAGTCAGACCATTGCTTGAATATGGTAGTGTAGTATAGGACACACATTTCGACTATCAAATACAGGAGTTGGAGAAGGTACAAAGAAGGGCTGCTAGATTTGTTTCTGGAAATGATCGCAGAACGCAATCAGTAACAGATATAAAAAAGATCTGGAATGGGACTCGTTGGAAGACATAAAGAGGGCGAAGAGGGTCATGGGAGTGTACAAGGCGTATATTGGTGATGAGGCATGGAAAGATGTGGGTGTAAGAACTGAGAGGTAATGCTTGGAAGGGAAAAGATGACCATGATCACAAGCTGGCACTCGATTTCAGGCACAGGGATGTAGGAAGATTCTCTTTTATAGGTAAGGGTGTCAGGGATTGGAATAAGTTACCAAGAGAAATGATAAATAATTTGCCCTAAAGCTTGAAAAAATATAAAGTTAAAATTTATAAAGGGCAAATGTAGATGGGTGCAGAAAAGGGGGAAGGAGAAGGCATATAGCGATGTTTAATGATAACGATAATGTTCCTTCGACTATACTATTTAGTAATATGTTCTAATACTCCAATCAAGATAGTATATAATGCATAAACTTCAAGCAAAAAATCTGTCGTAACGTTACACACTATGCGATTAGAGTACGGCATTTGTTATCGTATGCGACATCCAGCGATACTAATATTACGTGCAACAAAATGCATCAATGACCAAAAACGATGAAATTCAAACCAATTTATAATTAAAACAAAGTCCATTAAGCTACAAAATGAAGATTCTATGTCCATTCTGGTCCAGGCTACATTTCAACCAATCCACAGGCGCTGCTAATGATTCTGCTCGAAAATCATGATAATTAAAATGTTTAATAAATCCAAATATCTAACGAATTATGGTTTAACAACAAGAACCAAACGCCATTTTCGTACATATTGCATTTCAACTATAAAAAACTAAATTCCTTCGTTCGCTAACGGTTCAAAGTTGTTGCAGTTTTTTTTGTGTGCAATTTGTTCCATGTTTATATTTTTGATGACTGCGATAGCAACATATTCCAAAATAATATCGTTCAATGAACGTGTGCAAGATCATCATACTTCGCCCAGTCGCTCGCGTTACGGCACATTTTGAGTGAAGTTTGTGAGGTATGTATATATTCTGCAGCTCTAAGAGCAACACACATTAAACAATATAATCTATCTAATGTGTGTAACAATTGTCAGAACACAAGATGGGTGTTTAAGGAAATTGCCACCGGAGCTTGCGTTCCATTGCAATTTAACTATATGAAAGTTTGTATTTAGTAAAAATGTGATATTTATGTATAAATTTTAATTACTGTTACATTCAGTTTCAAGTTTATTTCAATGGTCTTGGACATGCAATATTTTTGATGATTCCAATCAGCATATATACAAAAAAAATATGGGTTTGTTTTGGAGATATACGCTATACAGAGACAAGATGCATGTGTTAATCAGTCTTAAGAGGGGTGAAACGGGACAGCGGGTGCAGTTTTGTAAACTAAATACAAACACCATTTTCACTTATTTTAAAGCATATGTTTGCAAACTTCCTTCAACATGAAATAAAAACTGTAGATTTGTATGTTGTCACAAAAACTTTAAAATAATTTTTAAAATTCAAGTTCAAATTTCTTGGTCAGCAATTGTCCAATCGTAATTTATCCAGTGCCGTTTGACAGGATATAATGTGTACTTTAATAATGTTGCTATCTCATTTTGTCTAATTTCCCCAGCGTTTCCGAGATAATTCAAAAAATGGTTTCAATTGTAAATTTTTCTTAATTAGGTTGATGGTAAAAGTGGGTGGTTTTTCTAAACCAAAGATAGACACAATTTTTCTCTTTGCATTAATTTATACATGTACAAAGTTCCATCGAAATCGGATAAAAAGTGTGGGTTTATGTAAAAATTAAGGGGTGGGATGGGGAAGAGAGGTTGTGTTTTTGTAAAACGTATGTAGGCGTTATTTTTCTGTTTGTTTGAAAGTATGTGTGTCCAAATTTCCATCAAAATCGAATAAAATCTGTGTTTTTTTTTTAACTGTGCGTTGTAAGGGGGAAGAGGGATTGGGTTTTTGTCAAACTAATTTCTATAGTATTTTTATATTTATTTAATAGTATACTAGACGACCCGTGCGAAAATTTCGCGAATAAAATGCGATGAATAGTGAGGTTGAATATAATGTCACCAAGTTCAGTCATTAATCTCCATACTCCTACTTCATTTATCGATTTTGGTTAGAAATCCAGGGAGATAAATGGCTCGAAACACAAAAAAGTATTTTAGAAATATTGACATTCTTGCGCTTTATGGGTCGGATTACGAAAAATTACTTTCTTAGAATATAATGTTACCATGGCGGAGACCTTATTCTTTAATGTGATACCTCATTTATCTATATCGATTAGATATCAAGGGAGATAAATCGCTCGTGACACAGAAATCGGTTATAGAAAAATTTATACTTTTTTCCTTTAAGGGTTGATTTCCAAAAACATTCTTTTTTAAAATATGATTTTACAAAGCTGATACATTACTCCTTATATTCCTACTTCATTTATCGATTTTAGTTAGATATCCAGGGAGATAAATGGCTCGAGATACAAAAAACACATTTTAGAAAAAGTGACATTTTTGCCCTATAAGGGTCGAATTACGAAAAATTACTTTCTTAAAATATAATGTTACCATGGCGGAGACCTTATTCGTTAATATGATACCTCATTTATCTATATCGGTTAGATATTAAGGGAGATAAATCGCTCGTGACACAAAAATTCGTTATAGAAAAATTTATACTTTTTTCCTTTAAGGGTTGAATTCCAAACACATTCTTCTTAAAATTTGATGTCACAAAGCTGAGACATTACTCCTCATAATCTTACCTCATTTATCGATTTTGGTTAGATATCCAGGGAGATAAATGGCTCGAGATACAAAAAACACATTTTAGAAAAAGTGACATTTTTGCCCTATAAGGGTCAAATTACGAAAAATTCCTGTCTTAAAATATAATGTTACCATGGCGGAGACCTTATTCTTTAATATGATACCTCATTTATCTATATCGATTAGATATCAAGGGAGATAAATCGCTCGTGACACAAAAATCAGTTATAGAAAAATTTATACTTTTTTCCTTTAAGGGTTGATTTCCAAAAACATTCTTTTTTAAAATATGATTTCACAAAGCTGATACATTACTCCTTATATTCCTACTTCATTTATCGATTTTAGTTAGATATCCAGGGAGATAAATGGCTGGAGATACAAAAAACGCATTTTAGAAAAAAGTGACATTTTTGCCCTATAAGGGTCGAATTACGAAAAATTCATTTCTTAAAATATAATGTTACCATGGCGGAGACCTTATTCTTTAATATGATACCTCATTTATCTATATCGGTTAGATATTAAGGGAGATAAATCGCTCGTGACACAAAAATGCGTTATAGAAAAATTTATACTTTTTCCCTTTAAGGGTTGAATTCCAAACACATTCTTTCTTAAAATATGATGTCACAAAGCTGAGACATTACTCCTCATAATCCTACCTCATTTATCGATTTTGGTTAGATATCCAGGGAGATAAATGGCTCGAGATACAAAAAACGCATTTTAGAAAAAGTGACATTTTTGCCCTATAAGGGTCGAATTACGAAAAATTCCTTTCTTAAAATATAATGTTACCATGGCGGAGACCTCATTCTTTAATATGATACCTCATTTATCTATATCGGTCAGATATTAAGGGAGATAAATCGCTCGTGACACAAAAACGCATTGCAAAAATATTGATACTTTTGCCCTTTAAGGGTCGAATTCTGAAAACTTTCGGGTTTAATATATGACGTCACTAAAGCGGAGATCTTAATCTTTAAAACGATACTTCATAAAACGGTTTCAGATAGGTATCCAGGGAGATAACTGACTCGTAACACAGAAAACAGCATGTTAGAAAAAAATACATTTTTGCCCTTTAATGGTCGAATTCTGAAAACTTTCTTGCTTAAAATACGATTTAACCAAAGTGGAGACCATAAGCTTTAAAATGACACCTCATTCATTGATTTCGGTTAAGTATGAAGGAAGATATAGGCTTGTGACAAAAAATACCTTATAGAAATAATATATATGATGTGTACAAAGTCCCATCGAAATCGAATAAAAAGTGTGGGTTTGTATAAAAATTAAGGGGTGAAAAGTGGGACAGGGGATGCGTTTTTGGAAACTATATGTAGGCAGTATTTTTCTGTTTATTTTACAGTATACATGTGCAAATTTCTGTAGAAATCGGATAAAATCTGTTGGGTTATTTAAATTATGGGGTGTTATGGGGAAGAGGGGGTGCTTTTTTGCAAATTTTATTTCTTAGTAACCACCTCCGAAATTCTCTCGACAACTCACCAAAGATTCACCGTGATCGGATCAACGGTTTAGGAGTGCATAGAGGACAAACAAACTCACATTGATTTTTATATGTAAGATTAAATTGTCGTTTTCAGTATTTTCCTCGCAATTTTTCCAATTTTTATCACCGTTTAAACCTTCCCTGATCTTCCACAAATATTTCAAGATCAAAATTAGCCAAATCGGTCGAGCCATTCCCGAGTTTTAGCTAGACAAACGAACAGCAATTCATTTTTATTTATAAAAATACTAGCTGACCCTGCAATGCTTCGCTATTGCTAGACTTGAGTACACTTATAGATTAAACGAATGGATTTGAAAGTTTGTATTTATTAAAAATTAGATATTTATGTATAAATTTTAATTGCTGTTTCAGTCAATTTCAAGTTTATTGCAATGGTCTTGGATATGGATTCTATTCGGTTATTCCAATCAGCATATATACAAAAAAATCTGAGTTTGTTTTGGAGATATACGCTAAACAGAGAAAAGTTGCCAGTGTAAATCAATCTTAAGAGGGGTGAAACTGGAGAGCGGATGTTGTTTTGTAAACAAAATATAAACATCATTTTCACTTATTTTAAAGCATATGTGTGCAACCTTCCTTCGAAATCAAAGAAAAACTGTAGATTTGTGTGTTGTCACAAAAACTTTAAAATAATTTTTAAAACTCAAGTTCGAATTTCTTGGTCAGCAATTGTCAGATCGTAATCTGTTCAGTGCTGTTTAACAGGAAATAATGTGTATTTTAATAATGTTGCTATCTACTTTGTTTAATTTCCCACCGTGTTAGAGATAATTCCAAAAAACTAAATTGTTTCAAGTGTAAATTTTTCTTAATTAGGTTGATAGTGAAAGTGGGTGGGTTTTGTAAACCAAAGATAGACAACATTTTTCTCTTTGCTTTAATTTATACATGTGCAAAGCTCCATCCACATTGAATAAAGATAGTGTAAGGAACATTGAAAATTAAGAGAGGAGGCAATAAAGGCGATGAGAGGTTGGGATTTGGCAACAAAGTGTAGACAGTATTTTTCTCCTTGTTTTAAAGTATACATGTGTGAAGTTCCATTGATATCGGATAAAAACTGTGAGTATGTATGATGAACATTGGCATAAGAAGAAGGGGGAGGTAAGGAGAAGAGGGTTTCAGTTCTTGCAGTCTAAATATAGACCATATTTTTCTGTCTATTTTACAGTTTGCGTGTGTAACGTTCCATCAATATCGTATAAAAACTGTGGGTATATACATGAAATATTGACAAAAATTAGGGAGTTGGGGTAAAGGGGGAGAGAAATTTGTTGTTTAAAACCAAATGTAAACAGCATTTTTCTCCTTGTTTTGAAGTATACAATAGCAAAGTTCCATCAAAATAATATAAAACTGTGGGTTTCAATAAAGGTCACTGGAAATTAATAGCGGAGGAGTAAAGAGGTAGTTTGTTTTAAAGTACACGCGTGCAAACTTCCTTAAAAATTAGATAGGAACTATAGCTTTGTATAAAGAACATTGACAATAATGAAGAGGTGAAAAAGGGGAAAGGGATTGGGTTTTTGTGAAACTAATGTGCAAATTTGCATCAAAATCGAATAAAATTAGTGTTTTTTTTAAATTTTGGGGTGTAAGGAGTAAGGGTGGTTTTGTGATGGAAAAGGGGAGAGGGATTGGGTTTTTGTGAAACTAATATCCACAGCATTTTTCTATTTTTTTAAAAGTATAAATTTGCAAAGTTCCATCGAAATCGGATAAAAAGTGTGGTTTTGTCTAAAAAATTAAGGGGTGGGAAGGGGGTGAAAGGATGTGTTTTTGTAAACCATATATAGGCAGTAATTTTCTGTTTGTTTTACAGTATACATGTTCAAATTTCCGTAGAAATCGGATAAAATCTGTAGGTTTTTTTAAATTATGGGATGTTATGGGGAAGAGGGGATAGTTTTTTTGAAATTTTATTTCTTAGGAAACATCTCCGAAACGCTATCGACAACTCACCAAAGTTTCACCGTAATCGGATGAATGGTTTAGGAGCACATAGAACACAAACAAACTCACATTGATTTTTATATATAAGATCAAATTGTCGTTTTTATTATTTTCCTTGCAATTTTTCCATTTTTTCTCACCGTTTAAACCTTCCCTGAACCTCCACAAATATTTCAAGATCAAAATTAGCCAAATCGGTCCAGCCATTCCCGAGTATTAGCGAGACAAACGAACAGCAATTCATTTTTATATATAAGATTATTGTTTTTAATATGACTTTTGCAAAATTCATTTGTAAAAGTTAACGTTTACTTTTTGCCTTTGGAACATATAATAATGATTATTATTCATATTGTATGTATATATGCTAACCATGGCATGTTTCACATCCCAGAGGCCCTTACTTAGCAGGGATCTATGGAACAAAATAAATAAATAAGTAGCTGAACAGACATTCAGTTCATTTACATCATTTTCATACATCACATTTATAAAATATCTATACATAATCAATTCGTCTGTTTCTCAAAATCAAACTTAGTTAATAAAGTCCTTTCGGGTGACTAGCCGAGTAAGAATGGTGTTTTCACACGATCTTTCGGCGATTGGAAACTCTGTCGCCATCTTCTGGTGATTTGTTAAATTCCTCCCCCACCTGATGATTAATTGCAGTCACAGTTAAAAAAAGAATCATCAGCTACTGAATATACAATCATGGGTAGAAAGGTCTGATAAGTCAGACTTCTTCTAATAACAGTCTTTACTTACCCCTCCGCTAGCGTAGACGATAGCTTTTTAGTATAACTGTGACTAACAAAAAGTAATAAATATTTCTTTCGGTCTTAATGCCCATATAACAAAGTTCCTTAACCACTAATTAATCCTCCTTTATTAGAGCCGTCTAAATCGACTCAGTAATCCTACCAGATATTGGGGTACCGTTAAACTTGGAAAACAAACCACACAGCATGCAAGTGTACTAATTCCTATTGTAGGTAATATAATTTCAATTACGAATAATAATATGATGTTTGTACATATCACATTAAGCATATCTACTGCGATAAAAACTAAGCTTTAAATTGACGCTAATTTTCGAACACTTTCATCTTAATATCCCAAATTTTTGATGTCACATCAAACAGAAACAAACTTTTTACTCCTGTGACCATGGGCTGTTCGCTTTTAGAAACTCTATCAAAATCAGACCAGTGTTTTTTTCCCCCCTTTTACGAATAGAATTCAGCGAAGAAAGGATACTAATTTATGGAAATTTTATCTTAAATTTATCTGCTTCCCGACTCAACATCAAAGTGAATCATATCCCATTTTATCCCAATTTACATAAAAAAAATTCAGCCAGTAGTTAATGCGCGAATGTTGTTAAAAAAAATAGACAATGCAAATTTTAAAACAGCTGATTCCTTTTCTATAGATAATTAACAGTGTTCCAAAACATCTTCCACGTACAGACTTTCTTCATTTTGTATTTATTGATATAAGGATGTCTCTGGTAACGCGTATGAACAGATGTTGTTCATGTAGAAGACAATATGTGGATTCTAGTTCACTTATGCTGGAACATTCATTAACTTCATTCAAGTGCCTACCTGTGGGGAAAGAAAGAACGATGATGACGAGGCTCTTGGGGGGATATTAAATTCATACTTAGATTTCAGAGGAGATCGTAGAATGGATATTTTTAGTGGGGATTAAAATTTGTCAGTTGTTGACTGGCAGAGAATTAAGATAAATAACACAAGGGAACTGAGGTTTACAATAATTATAAACCTAATTATTACGTTAGTGAGTGATGGATTTTTTACAAACGTTGTAGAGCAGTGTACAAGGGATGCAAATATCTTCTTTATAAAGCCTGATGACAATTTTGTGGAGTCTCAGGTTGCAGTTGGAATAAGTTATCATGCAGCACTTATGATGGCTATTATAAGGTTTGGTAAACCAGAGGCTAAAATTGAAATCGGTTATAGATGCTGATATAGAAAAGCACATGTCACAGAATCGAAAAGATATTTCAGAGAAAGATTCATTATTTAGATCATGGAGGAAAGAAATATATGGAGACGACGCAAGAGACCTTCACCACGCATTGAAGTGACGCCGGGTGGAGGAGGAATGGGGGGGCTAGGCCGCATCCATACAGACACGGGGTATATGTACAAAAACTTCAAAGAGACTCTAGGATAAATGTAAAGCCACAATCTGGTGATGAATTATTATGTAACTCGATGAGATAAAAAAAAAAATGAAGAATAATTTTTTTTTATTTCCTGCCTAGTTTCCGAGCTATTCTGTCTCAAATGTGAGATGTATCTGGTTGAAATTCAGAAGAAAAAATTGGTCAAAGTCAATTTTAATGATGGATTCTTATTTAAAAAGACGAGACACATAAAAAATAAAGAATAAAAATTTTCAATATCTCGCCTAGTTCTCGAGATATACTGTATCAAAAGTGAGGTGTCTCGAGTTGAAATTCAGAAGAAAAATTTCGCAAAATCAAATTTGATGATTTTTCGATATCTTGCTTAGTTTTCGGGATATACTGGGATTTGGTTGATATGTGGCCTGGACCAAAAATTAATTCTGCCAAAGCCACAATGAATTACATGGTGGACATACAGAATGGATATTTCATTTTTATTACTACCACTTGTGCTTAGGTTGAAATGCGGCCGAGACCAGAATAAAAATAGTTATCTTGTTACCATACATCGTAAGCTTAAATGGGAATAGCTGGAAGTAGTTTACATCGCGATACACGTTTTGTCACTAATATGGTTCTCATGAAATTACTAATAATAATAGATAAATTCTTTGTCCCTTATATATGCATCAACAAAACCATTCTGGTACAGACTGCATTTAGACCTAACCACAATCTCCAATAAATTGCCGCTACAGAATCAAACTATGTAGACACATCCACACACGCGTATTTGAATCACAAACTGCATTTGGGGTAACAACATCGTTTGCTTCATCAAGATTCCTAGATGGCACAAGATGGCATTATAAAATACTTAGACACATTAGGAAATTGAAATAATCACAGCATCAAACACAATGTGAACTTTGCATTTGTATGGATTCGCAATATGGCTGCTGCTGCCACCGCGCACGCGCAGGATCAGCCGAGAGTTTAGAGGCGAAGTCACAGATTTAACGTCATTTCTCCTCCATATATTTCGTTCCTCCATGATTTAGAAGACTGCCAGTACAGTAAAATGGTTTTGGAAGAGTTCAAGGTGATAATAAGGGAGGAAGAAATGTTTATTCAAAAACAAAAAATAAAGAAATCTGCTTACTATAATATGGAGGTGAGAAGAATTAAAAGGTTCTTAAGAAGAGAACACAGTAGACTTAAGACACAGCAAGGCAACAGGAAAAACATGAAACTAACCAAGGCATTGATAGCAGCAAAGAGGGAAACTATAGGACGCTATGAAAATATTTTAGTTTCAAGTGGATCACTGAATGATACATTTCTATGACTGTGTTAGAAAACTGAGAGTTAGGGGAGGTGTATAATTAATTGTTGGTGAGGATGGAAAGAAGGTACTGTTGATCTGAAAAAGACAGAGATACTAACTAATTGGTTTGATGAGGCCATTAGGGAATATCATTCTGGATGATACAAAGAGTTTCTTTAAATAATCAGTAATGATCTGACTAAAAAAAACAGCTAATAAATTCTTAGGATACCATAGGGAAATATGAAAGCAAAAAAAAAAAAATAGAATAATTAAGAACTGGTGTGCATGATATTACTATAAATGCATAAAAAACAAAAGGATACGGTATTTTACTTTATTTAGTAATACTGTTTAGATTAAATTTGGATACTTGCTACTTACCAGAGGACTGGAAAAGAGCCATTGTGATACCTGTCCATAAAAGATAAATAAAGTTGAAAATTACAGGCTACTTAGTTTGATATTGGTGTTGAAAAAATTTATGGAAAGATTGTCTGTGAAGGAAGGAACTGGCTTACAAAACAACACATGTGTATAGGAATAGAAGCTCATATTAAACTCAATTATTGATTTACAAGCAAGCTATTACAGATGAAATGGACAAAGGTAATGTAGTACTAGATGTTAATAAAAGTATTTAGTTTTCCATGACGCCCTATACCTTTTGTAAAAATATAAATAAATAAAAGTAAAAATAATACATAAATAATAAATAAATAAGTAAAAGTTTAAAAAAGCCAAGAAAAAAATAAAACACCCGGAGGCTCGAACCAACGGCCTTCGCATTACGAGCCCGAACTCTGGCCGCTGCACCAGCTACTGCTTGAGCCTACGTCAACAGAAAAAACATATGTATTGCTCGATCCGTGAATAACCTTTTTATTTCGAAAACGCTAAACCAACTGGAGCTCCAACTTGAGTCACTTTCTTCTATTTGATTCACTGTGAACTGTTAAGGTAGTAAAGTGAATAACTGCAATGAAAAGATTGCACAGATCCTTGATGCAATCCATTGTTGAGAACTTTTAAATTGTTGTGCTTATTATTCATCACAAGTTGATTCACCCTATTCGATAACACGTTGTTTAGAACTCCATTATCATATAACCCGTAAGTTAGATGAACTTGCACATAAACCTTCTCTCCATATCGTATCGTGTGCAACTGTGAAGTCCATAAAGACGGCTTTACTTTCCAATTTTTTTCCAGAATCTGCTTCTATATGCATTGTTAAAGCACGTTCTGGTCCTCACATTTATTATTTGGTCTAATAAATCCATCTGGAATGGTGCTTAGGATTTGAGGACAATCCTGTCATACATAAGCTTTTCCAGGAGTTTATAGCAAACACTCATCAAAGCAACTGGGTTTAGTTTTCGGAAAACCCTGTTTGTTTCAATAGTTTCAAGATGGCTATACTATTCATCCGCTTGAACTCTGAAAGAAGTTCCCTGGTGTTTATAATATCTTTAGAAAACTGTGATAGCTATTTTCTTACATTGTTTCCACGATGTGTCAGAAATTCTGGATGAATATCATCAAATCCCTGAGCTTTTCTATTCTTCATTTCTATCGTTAACTCCTCCTCAGTAAAAGGTTCTGAAATATTTGATTACCTACCTCTTTGTGTTTGTAGTTGGTTGTGATTTTATTAACTTTTAACAAGTTTGACTTTTGACATATTAGCAATGCGGATGGCAACTTGATTGTATGTTACAGCTGATTTGTGTTGAGGAACATGGGGTGGTCTTCCAAACTTCTTCAGTAAGCTCCAATCCATTCTGCTGGAATGCTTGATGCTTACAGACTTGATGGTTTCTGTCCACTTACTACGTCTAGCCTTATGCAAGTTGTGAAAGAGTTCATCAGTGACTTCGGTTTCCCTATTCTCCAGAAAATCATAGTAAATTTTTTGCCATATGTTGTTCCAGCCAGTAATACATTCTTTTCTCACTCATCTGTGTCTCTTTGCAGTAGCTAACACATCTTTTAAAAATCTAGAATATTTATTACATCAGATGAATTCGATCTTATGTTATCAGATGTTATGGTTCTTACGAGGGTTAAGATAAGCCGAAAATTTAACACAATTAATTTTATAAAAAATTTCCTTGAGGCAGTGGGGATGACATGATAGTAAATATCTGAAGGCCTCCTTCTAGAAGAACATGGCGATGGGTGACTATGTGGAAAATTTGTTAGCACTTTATGGAACATAGGTAAATTGTAGCCTTGATGATCACTTGAAACAAAGCATAAGTCAGGATTGATGTGAGAGATCCATCTTACTGATCTGAAAGTGTCTGTTCTTTTGGGTTGAAGATTAGATGGATATTATATGCGTCTGACCAGTCCACAAATGTTTCACCACATAGGTCATTAGTTGAATAATTCCACTGAGAATTATACAAGATGTTCAAAAGGCCATAGGAAGGTTTGATGTTTATATGTGTACACTACAGTCACATTGTTAATCTGTATCACGATGTTAAAACACTTATCATTATTTGTTGAAATTAGGTGAGTATTGGTGATGGAATCCCGAATATAGAATGCAGTACCATAGGATTGATGGAAAGTAGCTCACAGTAATCTGTAGACAGGTGTACTTCCTGTTGAATGCAACTGTGATTCATCAGACGTGTGAGTTTCTTGAACACAAACCAAATCATCGTTGTATTCCAAGCGTGGATAGCTATTCGCCCTTGGATTTAATTATTCCCTCGACTTTGATTTGAAGGATTCTTAGAATATGATCAACGGACTTTCTTGATCGTCGCTGAAAAGAGCTGGTATTAGATGGCATTTATTTGCGTATAATTGGCCAGAAGATCCATGAAGATAATCTGGCAACCGAATGCTGTTCAGTACTGGAGAATCCAGTCTAGGTGGTTGAAATAGGTTTCAAAATCCTCAATTATGTGACATGGAAGTGAGTGAATTGGGTTACAAAAACCTGTTCATTTCACTGCTTGAGTATATACACTTTGGGAATCAAATCCAGAAGGTGGAAGGGGTACAAAGAAGATCATCAAGGTTTTGTTTGTGGAAATTATTTCAGAAATCACTCATTAAGAGATACAATGAAGAAGCAGGTCTGGGAGTCATTAGAAGACACACGGCGGGTGATGAGTTTCTTTGCATTATACAAGGCATTAAATAGCGATTATGTATGGTAGGATCTTGGTAGATGGAACTGTATATGGAGGGTAAGAAATGACCATAACCATAATCTGGCACATGATTTCAGGTGGAAGGGTGTGGGAATATTTTCTTTTGCAGGTAAGGGTTTAAGCGCCTAGAAAAAATACCTAGGAAAATAATGAACACTGCCAAAAATACTAAAAGAGTGAAGGGATAGGTGAGTGATGGAAAATCATTTGTGCTCCATCCCAATTCAAGTTGAATTAAATTAAAAGTGGTTTTCTAACAGAGCTTAGACATGTACAGAAGCGTGATATATGTAGTTGGTATGTGTAGTATACAAAAAGTATTTACGCTCGTATACCAGCATTATGAGTATTTCATATAGGAGTTGGAATGGATAGGAAGTTAGCTTGTAATTGTGGAAGAACTGATGTGATTAAATAGTTGAGTTTGGGGTTACCGAAAGACAGGTGGTCATATAAGGCATTCGATGATTGTAAGGCTTAGATGAATACTGAACGAGAACTGAGAGTAATATCTTTACGTGAAGAATGGTTCAGGAATATTATTTAGTTATTTTATTGAGGCTGGAGGCAGTGGTAAGTAAGAAACTCGAGGTTGGGAATAATTGAAAAGTGATTATAAAAGCCGCGCTAAGTGCCAATAATTTCATCAACGATAGTATATGTACAATGTCTGTTCTAAAACTCACCCCAGCGAACGCGTCGCCGCTATGAGACAACGCACGTGCTGCCCGCATGAGTCACCGCCTTGGCGCCCGCAGCTGCCGCCAGTGTGAGTCACCCCCTGCATGAGTCACCAATCACGCGTTGTGCGCAGCTCCCACACTCAGCGCCTTATACTAAATAGGAGACAACTGGTCACTCTGTCTGTCTTCCTGTTCGACTCGTAGCAGTAACATCGCCAGTCTTCCTGCTCCTCTAGTTTACCATGTCGTCCCAAGACTTTGACTTCATTGAGCTCACCGATCTTATCAATTTCAAGGACGCCAGTAAGTGAAATAATATTTAATACTTGTAATTTTTTTCCAAATACTTTTCACACAAAATCCCATAAATTGTGATTCTCTTTTTTCACAGCTCGTCCACGTGTTTGGTAGGATCTGGCCCACTCTGATGAAACGAGCCTGTGTCGGGATGAGCCAAAGCGACAAAATGTTGACGGTAATGAGGCACACACAGAAAAGCCCTAGCACGTCAACCAGCAGCTGAATGGAGGTCATGGCAAGCATCTACCCGGCAACAGTCATCTGGCCGACAGCAATGCCATCAACAAGCCAATGGGCACAACCGGGCGCCTCAACCAGTCGGGAACCAGTTTATTGGCCACAACCGACAGCAATACCATCAAACAGCCGGGGGCCACAACCTATTGCCTCAATCAGCCGGGTGCCGGTTTATTGGCTACAACCGACAGCCGTACCATCTAACAGCTGGGAGCCAGTTTATTGGCTACAACCTACGGCAATGCCAACATTCTTGCTGGTCACCTCGACCAGCCGAGGACTAGCAGCTTTACCACCTACCAGCAGGGTGCCTGTTTACTGGTCACATCCGTGCATCTCACCAGTAACCAGCCGGGAACCACAAACGGAAACCTTGCTGAAGCTGCGCCATTAACCACCCAATGACTACAACCGATTGCCTCTATCAACCGAGCGCCGTCAGCCATTAACTCGTGGGGTATGCAAGCTCCTGACGCTACTGGGTCGGGCATGTCGACTTATAACATTATGCAACGTGGGTCGAGTGAAATGCAACTAAAGCTAGAAGCTAGGATAAGTGCTTTCCGTAATAGAATCTATTCCGGTTCAATTCTAAATTAAAAAAATTACAAAGATCCAAGAAAAGACATCAGTGCCTGTTACAAACTGATTTCTGATAAAATCCTAGAAATTGTCACTAACTCATCTTTCCCGTCTGTAAGGTGCAGGTTGGTATGGTTAGTAATTTCCAAATTCAGAAGGAAAATAATTTCGAAACCACCCGTTTATGCTTTTAGACTAAGATGCGAGCTCTTAGAACAAGTACTTCCCTCGCTGACTGGTATAGAGTTTATTGTGAGGTCTGAAATCATGAACAAATTTTCTGAATTTCAAGAACGCGACTGTGGCAAAGCCCTCGATAGCATAATATCACTCAAACATAAACATAGCTAAATTTGAACTACTGTATCGAGGGTCATCATATATTGCTCTGCCGCTTGACATCAGTAGAAAGAAGGCTGTAGTCAATGTTGAAAACTGCTTTCTCTGGACTATTATTTCTTTTCAAGTATAGGTGCGCAAACACGCAGAACGGGTTAGTACTTATAGAGAGGCATATCGAATGCCATGATTTAGACTTTACTGGCATTGAGTATCCAGTTAAATAATCAGATATTTCCAAATTCGAGAGGCAAAATCCAGGCATTTCAATAAATGCATTTGGTCTGGATGAAATTAGTAAAGATAAACACAGCATTGTCGGCCCCCTACACTACACTGCAGACAAACGCGATAACCATATTAACCCTTTGACTGCTGCCGGCGGATCGTGTACCTGCCGCGCTGTGGCCTGCTACCTGCGCTAAGTGATTATCCCTGGGGACGGAGCCGTCCGAGCGGCTCCACACGCCCTGTGCTGAATGTTTCTGGCGAAGCACTGTGACCTCTCACGACTGATACAGAATAAATGCTCTCACTACATAGTTTCTCTGCAAGTAAATTGCTACAGAATAAAACTGAATCATTAACCCTATTTTTCATAACTAATAATTATTTCTTGCTTGCATTTTTCTCTCTATTTATGCAGCTTTTGTCGAAAGCGTGGTGATTCTTAAATTTACGTCAATAGTTTACAGTTCTTTCTTGGCAGTTTCTGTAGGTCCCTTACTGTATTAGAGTGTTATTGTTGATTCGAAAAAAATGCTAGAAATATTGTATTCCACACTTACATACCGCGTTCAGACCACCACTGTAAAATTAGAGATATTCGAACTCATACAGAGAGTTAAAGCCATCCGATTTTTCCTCGCGCTATTCACGAATATAGAAAGAGACCTTAAAATGATTCCCTATTTGACACGTATGTCCCAATAGTGTAACATCAAATGCGTGACTAACTGGACGAAAATGATTTTCTAGTTAGATTTATCGCCAAGACGTAATTTCTTCGTAGCCGTTTCACTATCACTTTCTGATTCTTCAGAACAACTAACTTGTTGAAACATGAGACTGCATTGTCACCCCTCCTGACGAGTATGTTTTAGGATTACAGCTTTCCGATTTTGTGGAAAAGCTATCACTTCCATCAAAATGAAGTAGTTCATCCTCAGTGTCGCTCATCGTAAGAATCTCCATGATTTATTCCTCAATGCACCCACGACGTCTTTCAATTTTCTTTATAAAATACAGGACACAAAGAACACTGATGTAATTTTCGTTGAACAGTGAACTGTAGAGCGAAGCCTAGGCTCCCAGCAGACAAACATTCGTACGATAAGCTAGCGACCAAAACTGCAAAAGGCTATTGAGAAATGTGGCGAGAAGTCTGCTTTACGACTCAGGTAGCGGCGCGTCTATATTCGTCATCAGCACACATGTAGCGGCAGGCGGGTGCGGCTTATCTCGTCATCAGCACACAGGTAGTGGCAGGCGGGTGCGGCTTATCTCGTCATCAGCACTCAGGGGAAATGCGACGGCTGCGGCTATACCCGTCATTAGCAGTCAAAGGGTTAACATGTTAATGATTACGGATGGAAAATACCATTACTGCTGGATGTAAAACTTGGCGCGGCTAGTAAGATTTAGTAAAAACACGCGTGGCATATAAAAAGGCGACAGATGTCTGCAGCATTTTGTACGCAAAGCTCTCCTGGACCGCCACGAAATTGATTGATCAAGGATTTGCCCTAACACAGTTGACTTTACCCAGCGACGAAGATAAAACTTTGAAGTTCAAAGATTTTGTGCACCAACAGCGTGTACCATTCGTCGTTTGAATGTTTATTACAACCCATTAATACGTACTAACCCAAGCCCAACGCCTCTCATACAACAAATGTCCAGAAACATACCCCTTTTGCTTGCTGCATACCAGGTCGTTAGCGCATACGACCATCTTACTCTATTCCGATTCAACTCCTTCTCAGGAAGAAACCTTGTAGATTGTTAGTAGGTGAAATCGTCAAACTGGACAGGGACGATGATGAAATTTAGAAGGAGATTATCACCCTTGTAATGACAGATTAGCAGGAAGCACAATTTAGTCGTGGTACGGTATGCCACATATGTTGAAAAGGCATTGAACCGGGGACTTTAAAAGTGCGTGATCATTGCCACATCATAGGTGCATTTAGAGAGGATACACAATATAACGGCAATTTTCAGTACAAAAACAAAAAGTCATCCCGACACAGGCTCGTTTCAACAGAGTGGGCCAGATCCTCCCAAACACGTGGACGAGCTGTGAAAAAAGAGCGAATCACAATTTATGGGATTTTGTGTGAAAAGTATTTGGAAAAAAATTACAAGTATTAAATATTATTTCACTTACTGGCGTCCTTGAAATTGATAAGATCGGTGAGCTCAATGAAGTCAAAGTCTCGGGAAGACATGGTAAACTAGAGGAGCAGGAAGACTGATGTTACTGCTACGAGTCGAACAGGAAGACTGAGACAGAGTGACCAGTTGTCCCCCTTATAGTATAAGGCGCTGCGTGTGGGAGCTGCGCACAACGCGTGATAAGTGACTCATGCAGGGGATGACTCACGCTGGCGGCAGCTGCGGGCGCCAAGGCGGTGAGTAATGCAGGCAGCACGTGCGTTGTCTCATAGCGGCGTCGCGTTTGCTGAGTCATAGTGGCACCACGTGTGGTAGGGTGGGGTGACGCTTGTGCCCTAGGGGACACCATGTGTGGTATCACGTGCAGGGATTGGGACGCCACGTGCCAGTAATTGGTCCGCCTTTGTTATGCTAATTAGGTCTATTATTATCGAGTTAGTCGTATTGTTTTATTCTTGGTATAGAACAGCCATTGTACATCTACTAACGATAATTAAAGAAAATAATATCTCAGATGACTATGATTAAAATAAATAGACGGTAATCTATCTATATAATAAAAATGAATCGCCAAATGTGTTGTTAACCGCAAAACTCGCGAACGGCTTGACCAATTCGGATAATGCTTTTTTTATATATATATTCGTTAAGGCACAAGGAAGGTTCTTACGGAGAGAAAAAAACACATAAAATTGGAAAGAAAATAGTAAAAACAACACTTTTCTTTTCCCTCAATCAAAAAAAACAAAGGCGCCTTAGGATTATCTTTGGCATGACTTCAAGTTGATTAGGCTCTATGGATATTAATCTATTCCTGCGTGTGACCCATGGAGGAAGAAATATATGGAGACGACGCAAGAGACCTTCACCACGCATTGAAGTGAAGCCGGACGGAGGAGGAGTGGGTGGCTAGGCCGAACCCATACAGACGCGGGGTATATGTACAAAATACTCAAGGGGGTCTAGGATAAACGTAACGCCGCAATCTAGTGATGTATTATTATGTAACTCGATGAAACAAATAAAAAATGAAGAATAAAACTTTTTGATATCATGCTTAGTTTTCGAGATATTCTGTTTCAAACGAGAAATGTTTTTGGTTGAAATTCAGAAGAACAAATTGGCCAAAGTCAAATTTGATGACGAATTCTTATTTAAAAATACGAGACAAATTAAAAATAAAGAATAAAATTTTTCGATATCTTAACTAGTTCTCGAGATATACTGTATCAAAAGTAAGGTGTCTTGAGTTGAGATACAGAAGAAAACTTTCGCAAAAAACAAATTTAATGATCGATTCTTATGTAACACGACGAGACAAATCGAAAATAAAGAATAAAATTTTTCGATATCTTGCTTAGTTTTCGGGATATACTGGGATTAGATTGATATGCGGCCTGGAATAAAAATTAATGCAGAATGGATATTTCAGTTTTTTTTACTACCACTTGTGGTTAGGTAGAAATGCGGCCTAAACCAGACTAAAAATAGTTATCTTGTTACCACACATCGTAAGCTTAATTGGGAATAGCTGGAAGTGGAAGTAGTTTCCATCGCGATACACGTTTTGTCACTAACTTGTTTCTCATGAAATTACTAACAGTAATAGATAAATTCATTGTCCCTTATGGAACAACAAAACCATTCTGGTACAGAATGCATTTAGACCTAACCATAATCTCCATTAAATTGCCGCTACAGAATCAAACTATGTAGACATACCCACACATGCATATTTGAATGGCAAACTGTATTTGCGGTAACATCATTTGCTTCTTTAAGATTCCTAGATTGCATAGCATAATTTAACACATTTAATTTCATCATACACTGTCCGTATAAACTGCAACGTGACGAAAGAAAGCGCAATACTAAATTCACTGAATCGCGATGTAAAACACACCCCTTTAAATCTCATTTTCAACACTCGTTAAAAAGTAATGCTAGTCTATTATGTGCAAAATAGCAAGGTATGCTGATTTTCTACACTACACCAACAAAAATCTGAGAACAAAGTCATCCCATTGAGAGCTATGACTAGACAGGCACCGAAGTTTGCAATTCTTACCGCCCACTTTAACAACGATAATTAGAATTCAACTTACTTATGAAATGATATTCCAGGTTCTTTCCTCTCTTGCCTATTTGTGCAACCGTATGCAACGCAAGATGGCATTATAAAACACTTATACACATTACAAAATGAAATAGTCACAGCATCTAACACAATGTGAACATCACATTTGTTAGGGATCGCAATATTGCCACTGCCGCCACTGCGCATGCGCGAGAGTTTAGAGCCTGCTTCACAGATTTAACGTCACTTCTCCTCCATGTATTTCCTTTCTCCATGGTGTGATCAGCGAAAATAATATCACTGACGTATGTGTTATCAATATTTCCTCCGTGCGTGGCATTTTCTTGGTTGCTTTTAAATTTTTGCTTCTCTAGAAAACCAATTGTGAGTTTATTTGTTCAGTGTGTTTACATTTACACCCATGCCACCTACCACGAAAGTTTCGACTATGAAAATAGAATGCATCAGTTTAGAAGGATGCAATATTAAGAATACCTAAGAAGCAAAATCGATTACTGGTATTTCAGTTGAGAAGCGATATGCATTATCGTCTGACGATCGGGCCACACTTATCCTATTATTTTAAGAATGCAATATTCTGGTAAGCCTTGTGGTGACGGGTTCCATTCGTTTTAAACTATGTTCAGGTAGAATACACGATGATTGAATTGGCTGCGAGTAATAATACTTTATAACTTTTAAAACCTTCTATATAAATAAAAATGAATCGCCAAATGTGTTGCTAAGTGCAAAACTCGAGAACGGCTCGACCAATTCGGCTAATTTTTTTTTCCCCTTCATATTTTCGTTAATCCACAAGGAAGGTTCTGGATTTGCTCTTATGGAGAGAAAAAAGGTAAAAATTGCGAGGAAAATGAAAAAATCAACACCTTTCTTTTCCCATACAAACCAGCCAATCAAAACAAAACAAAACAAAGGCATGTTAGGATTAGCTCTGGTATGCCTTCAAGTTGATTAGACTGTATGGATATTAATCTATGCCTGCCCAAAATAAATTTCGAAGGAAAAAAAAGGTTTGCGTGTCATCAACGAAAATAATATTACTGCCAAACAATCAAAACAAAACAAAGGCGCTTTATGATTATCTTTGGAATTGCAAAATGATCGATCTGAAGAAATGTTTTCAAAACAACTCATTGGCATTGGTAATGACAAAATCCCTGTAGACGTTTTGACTGGCTGCATTACATTTCCTGTCAATTTTTTGGTTGAACGACCGAACTATATTACAGAGACAAAAACACGGACGTAAATTAAATAAATTTCGAAATTCAAAATGAAATTGCCGGTGAATTAAGGCCATACAAATCAGCTGATTGCGCAACTAACCAAGATGATGTCGTCAACTATCCACCAGAATTTTTGAACTCACTGGATTTGCCAGGATTGCTGCCTCATAATCTTCAATTAAAAGTAGGATCGGTGGTCATAATGTTGCGAAATATCATTCAACCGAGTCTTTTTGATGGCACACGGCTTACAGTGGAAAAATTACTGAACAATGTGATCGAAGCAACCATTCCAAAGGGAAAATATAAGGGAGAAGATGTGTTGATGCCTCACATTCCAATGGTACCAACTGACGTACTATTTGAATTTAAACGACTGCAATTTCCAGTGCTGCTTGCTTTCGCTATGACCATAAATAAATCCCAGGGTCAGTGTTTGCGGCGTTAATCTTGAAAACCCATGCTTCTGTCATGGACAGTTGTATGTTGTCTTCTCCCGCCTTTGAAAGCCGTCAGCGTTATTTGTTTACGCGTCAGATAACCAAACAAAAAATATCGTGTACCACAAATGATTACAATAAAAATATCGTCACATTATTACGTCTAGCAGTGTATGAAATAGAAAACTTATTTTTGTTAGTAATCGTTGTTTATTATTGAGACATTATATCAAGTGATCACTCTGTAATACGTTTTATTTATTTATTTTTTCTATTGGACTACGATAGGACAATAACTTTTGACAGAGAGAAGTCTGTCCGAGCAGCTAGTACTTAATATAATTCCTGATATTGGAAAATACGAAACATTAACATATTTATTGAAAGAATTTATAGTAACTCTCGAGACTGTCTTTCAGGACATCCTGATTTCCCAAAATCGTTTCAGGCGAAGGCTCGGAAGTTTCCTTCGAAAGGTCAGTGTCGAATTCCTCACAGTTCCTTCTCCCCAATCTTATCCCGGCCCTAATGTTTCCGGAGCCAACGAGCCGAAAAGCCATTTGGTTCGAAAAAAATGTTAATCATCGATGTAATCAATGCCTAGGTACGCAATAACTTTGTTGAATACTGGGATGAATTAGAAACCATTACACATTAAATAGTGTGCTATTTGCCGATTTACGAAGAAGAATTGTCTACACCAAAGACTCATACTCCATGAAGAACTGTTTAATGCTGATCACACCCGGATTATCTTTTGAAACTTTGACTCAATGTGTCTTGGAAATCTGCAAATTCTTAATATCAAAGCATAGTTTCGGTACTTCTTTGAACCCAAAAAAATCCTCTTTATCCAATAAAGTTGCGGAAAGGTTTTTTTTTTTTTAATTACAAGCACTAACAAGAACTCGAACAAACTGCGATCACAGGAGAGGTAAGAGTGAACCGATATAAGGTATACAGTGTGATTCAGGAGGAATGGTAAATATTGAAGCAGGTGGTAGTATGAACAATGAGTAAAAATGTTCATATAAATATGTGTCCGATTTCCTTTCGTTTTGGAGACACAGGTGCTAGAATGTTATACATAAAATAAACCTCAGAAAATTATGAAGAGCACACAAATAACTTGTTGAAATACTTTA
>JARYHS010007224.1:0-24999 GCA_031002005.1 Vandiemenella viatica
ACTGTGACAGAATTTTTTACCTGCTGCTTAATCCTCCTGTGTAGTATCGATACTGTACCGGGTAGCGGAGGCAAACAGTTTAACGTGGAATCCAAGCCAGCGAGCGTGCTGCAGTTGAGTATAAGCTTCATTTTCGAATAAGACCATGCCGTTGACACATATCTAGGTTAAATGGGTGATAATTTGCTGACACTTTTATTTCCTCAGGTTTGTGACGTCACTAAAAAATGAAAAATACCTCATTTTACTCTGCGGATCATGGACAGTACTTAGATGGAAACCGCGTCAAAATCCGCACAGTTGTTTTTGATTGAATCATGCTTAACAGAACTTATGTTATTTCTCCCATGCGAATATTTGTGATCTACTAAATAAGTATCACTAAACATCCACATGTATTGTTTAAAATACTTCAATGGAAAATCCATCATCTGAATGACACTTTGAAGTAACTTCCCGTATCGCCATTGTACATACACATACAGTCTATTAGGGAATCTGAACCACGGTTCTTTCATTGCATGCTACACACACAAAGAATACTTTACAAGAGTTCAAGATCATATTAAGTGTCAGCAAAAGCTATTCTCTGGACCACGGCCTTATAGTAATTTAACAATGAGACCACTATGGCAGATATAATAAGTTAAGTTAATTGATTATCAGGTATCACTTAATCGCGGTTATTTTTTGCCTAAGTATTGTTGATAATGATATTCTCCAGTCATCTTTTCAAGGTTATTACTTTTTTTCACTTTACAGGGAAGTGACGTAACTGTAGCGATGCATGTTCCCTTTAAAGAACACCGCGCAGAACTACATAATGTCGCAAAGGCCAGCTGTTCAACAAGGCTGAAGTTAGAACATTTATAATCTGAAGAAGATGCAGCAAGTCACACGGTTAAGGGGATACGGAATCGCCTATCCCCGCAATGTTAAATTATGCCTACTGTAGGGAACATTTTCGCACAAATTGCTGGAGCTAGAGAGATAAAATTTTTACTGTATGTGCATTGGTATGTTGTAATAATACTGAAACAACGTTTTTTTTTTTTGTCAAAGTATTTACTTATAGAGATATTTTATATTTAAAATATTACCTTAAAGTAAATTTTTCCATCACTTTTCACTAGATTATCATCTCTAAATCTTTTGTAAATCAAGTAATTAAAAAATCATTGTTTCAGTATATAAAAAAATCCATGTAATTGTGTCATAAAAATTTCAGACTTCTAGGTTCACCAGTACCTTAGATAATGTTATTAGAAAAAGTAAAAAGTATACTTATGAGAAACGGAGAAAGAAGATTAAAACATTCCTGATCCATAGTTGCTACCCCATTCACAGTCTTCATAATCATCTTCTTCTTTTGGCACCCCTCTGCACCTGTCTTGCTTTTTTCACTAAATGTCTTCATTATATTGTCTGCATGTATGGAAAGCGATCTCACAAATATATAAAACTAAAATAGTTATAGTTCTAATAGATCCATTTATGATATATCATATTAAAGAGGAAACTTGGCAGAATATAATAAACCAATAAAACGAAAATCGATTTTTTTTTTCACCAAAATTCTGATCCGTATCCCCTTAAGTGGCATGATACATTAAAAGTAAATATGCATGGTTACTTCAAATGGAACTAACACTTTCAGTCTTGTATAAAACCGAAACTACCTGTGATTTCAAGGTGACATTTCCGTGGTTGTGTTGAGAAACTGTGTATGTTTGGTACTACTGTTTCAGTTCGTAGCGTTTTTGTCTAGCAAAATGGCAGTTAATGCTGTAGAGAAATCGTGTTGTGTGCTTGAAGTTACCCGAACAAGTGCATTATTTTGCAATGAAATCATGAAATGTATATAGTACCTTTCGAAAAACCAATGCCTAATTGACGATGAATATACGACTGATAAAAAAAAAAATTGAAACCATAAACTATTTGTCTAAAAACAAGACCACGAGTATCAAAATAATAACGGCGTTGTTGCTGTTTACAAAAGAAATCCTCTGAACTCGACAACAAGGGTGGTTTAGGAATTACGATGCAAGATGGGTGAGAACCTATCCTGAAGTGGCAGTCATATGCAAGCTATCCTGACATTGGATGACGGCGTGTTATTCAGAGGAGATCTTCCAACTTCTCCCCTTTCATCCCATGCAAGCCGTTAGCTCGATTGTGTATTTGCCAGCAGCAAGAGAAAACTTACATGGATTACGATTCTTTAAGACAGCAACTTCTCCTGGTTACTTCACCTCACACGGCAAACTATTGCAGTTTCTTATACAGGGTGGAAATTTAGCAGGGATTCCATGATGGTACTCGTGAAAAATCGTGTGTTTTTTGAGTATTTTTTTTTTTCGTGCCAATAAAAGAACGATTCAAGAGTACAAGAAAGGAGTGTGAGTTAGCAAATGGTAAAACTTAATGTTAAACAAGCTAAATATGATTTAAATGTGATCTATGCCCAGCAAATCAAAACGAACTGCGGATTGTTTCAACCTGATGGGCAGTCGATTTTGTTCTGAAGAGACGCCGAGGGCTGATGCGGTAGAGAAACCGGTACTCAGATCTCAGCCCGGGATTAGAGGAGATCCCGAGCAAGATGCACTCACTGTTTTCATACACGATTACTCTGTTTTAAGGTGACCTTGTATATTCGTTAAGTAATAAATAAAATTAAAAAACAATTGTGAAATATAGTCTGGGAATGAAAAACTCACTTTTCTTGCGGAAATATTATTTAATTTAATTAATAACGTTCATTGACACCACTTCCAAGAAACTTATGTTACTTTGACACTAGTTTCCCATACATTTCATAAGCTATCTTTGCTTGTGTACAGAGCGCATGAACTGGCGACATACAACCGTCTCCGAGCGGGAAGACACACTATCCCGAGCACCGTTTTTTTACAATGGAGGCACCCAGTCAACAACACGCTGCAGAGCTTAGATGCCCATCGTCAAATAATGTTATACAACTTTTTAGATAACAACACTATGCTATTTCGTTTACTAAACAATCTACAGGCTGCGAAAACACAGCATTATTGTAAATCAAGTTATAAACATTAATTCAGTATACTTATAATTAATAATGCTGCATAATTCAATAATAATGATAACAATGAATGATTGGGGTGTTAGAGATATTGTTACGAAACATGTTAATATCACTTGATTGACTTCTGAAGGAAGAAAAATCTCTCTCGCACTGTCGCCAACAAAGATCACGTTGTTTGACTTTCTTTCTGCGGGAATTTGCCAAAGACAGTTTCTAATGACGTTGGTGGCACGAGACGGAGCATCACGAAGACCATTACAACTATCAATGCAGATTTGTTACACTGGGTTTGGAATGAATTAAACTGTTGATGTTAGCCGTGTGAAAACGGTGCACATATTTTACATACATTTTTAATTCCCCAGAGCCAAACATCCTCAGTCACTCAACACAAAAACGCAAGTTTCATCTTAATAGAAGAGACAGTTATGGTTTTGTGTAAGATTAAGTGTATCAGTTACATTTCTAGTAATTATGTACACATTGCTTAAATGTTTAATTGGGTAGTTAGGGTTATAACTACATTGTATAAATCTCGAATGGGTGAATAGAGAAACGTGTCTTTTTTATTATTTAGGCAGATTGAAAAAGTATTACTACGATATGGATTTTGTAACGACTCAGTTGCTGATGTGTTACTCTATTCCCTGAACGGTGAGTATTCCAGCACTTGACAAATCGGGATGAGAGAGCTTCCGTAGTACACAAATCAGCTGTCATACAGGGTGCTGCAGACCGAGATTCCAGCCCTTATATGTAAACTACAGTGCTGACAGACAACTTATTTCGCGGTTAAAAAACCGCCAGCCATGTGTGAAAAGGGAAACTGCAAATTACTTACGAGCTCGTTGCGCAGCGATGTCCCAGTTCCAATTTCTGGCTTTCCGAGCCGCTGCAGAAATTAACATTAAGCACCAGAGTTGCGGATGTGAGAGTTGAGGGGTGGGGAGTTTCATTGCAGTTTTTATTCGTGGAATACAGCGGGCCGCTTCCGACAGCGCAGCCAGTTCGTTAGGCCGTAAAACGAGATGGCCGAGCGTAAAAAAAAACAAGTGTGTACGGCTCACCTGGACAGTTGCCCCACGTGGTTACGATGCTCCAGGGAGAGGAGATCGCCTGTCAGCATTGACTAGGAATATTGTTTTAGATTTCCGTTCTCTGAACCTGATGCCGTAGGTTGTCCGTATGTGTGTTGTAAGCGTACGATTATTGGCTAACTTTTAGCTAGCCTGCAACTCTTCGAAATAAGATACCTCAATCTATCTGCACTGATCACACTCTCCACAAACCTTTTTTTTTTTCTTTTATTTATCTGCTTAACGTCTCTCTAACGGCGAGGTCTTTAGAGACGGGAAAGGATGGGGGGCAAGCAATGGGAAGGAATTCGGCCATGGCCTTTTGAAGGAAGCATCCCGACATTTGCCTGGAGTGATTTGTGAAACCATGGAAAACCCAAATCTGGACGCCCGGACGGGGATTCGAACCGCCGTCCTCCCGAATGCGAGGCCAGAACGCTAGGACAAACCTTTGATACGATGCAGCGCGGAATCCTAAATTTTGCAACCACTTTCGTTGTTCATGACAATTTAAACTACTATTCAACACTTCAGCACTACCAAATGCACACTATATGATAGCACATAATTTCAGGTAAATTTTCTGTTGGATGAAATTATTTAATTTCATTTCATAAATTAAATTAATTTAAGCTAATTTTAGGAAATAGTGTACTAAAGTGAAGCTCGATTGCATTAGAGGCATTAGATGGTGTTACATAAATTAGGCTCTGTAGACGGCTCTATGAAAGGAAATTAAATGTTAGCAGAGATATGAAGTGTAAGGAGTGATGGTTACGGCATTAACAAAGTAGAATGCAGTATAGGTAAGAAAAATGATCTAATTGTTTTTGTTCCAGTGTTAGGTGTGCTGACCTGTTACGATCTTATTGCTGGTGTTCCTACATCTATCTGTTGGCATTTGAGGATTTTTCGAGCGGGCCGGCCATTTTTCATGCACAGTACATTGTCTGTCCAAGATTTTCTGTAGCTCTTCACAGTTTGTACAATGTCATCTAATCTTTCGTTTCTCGTAGTGTGTATTCAGCTGTTCTCCTCATGAATCGCACATCGGTGCACATTAGTATCCGTTCGTCACATTGGCGGAGTGTCGAGGGCTCACTGCCGTTCAGTAGGGTAAGGTTTAACCAGGATGTTATACACCACGATTCTTGTTTGCCGTTGAACAAGAAATAGTAGTAGCCGGCCTCGGTAGCGTAGGGGCTAGAGTACTGGCCCCGAATGCCAAAGATCGTCGGTTGGAGTCCGGCCGAGGGCATGGGTGTTTTAAGTGTTGTGTGTGTGTGTAACTGTCTTGTCCGTCCTGTGGTGTCCATACTTAGAAGCTGCAATATATATACTGGAAGACTGATTCACTAGAAGCTATGATAAATATATTGAGCTGGCTGTATTGCCTCAGTTGCCGAACGCAAAAAAAAAAGGTATGAAGGTGCTATTTATTCTGACTGTAACTTCGGGAAGTTTGTAATTTTATGTTGCATATCGTTTTCTAAACTGTGTCTGAGATTGTGTCCTGGGTAATTAAATGCTGATACTTGCGCTATCGGTGTGTAGTCTATTGAAATTTTTGTACTTATGTGATCTTTTTCCCGAAAGAGGTCATAACTTTGGTTTTCTGTCTTATGAAAGTTGTAAAACATCTTGGTCAGCTGGAAACAGTAATATTTCTAGCTTATTCTGCTTGTCTGTATTGATTCTGCCATGGGGTTTTTGTCGCCAGTGACTATTGGTTATATATATAAATTACAGAAGTGGCGATAGTCAACATCCTTGTCTTCTTTGATGAGTCGAGTACATACTGCTGGCAAGGTACGAGTATACTGCAAACACAAATAAAGCGATGGATCCTTCTTGTCAGCAGATAACTCTTCAAAAAATGATCAACGTACGGAGGATACCGTTATTTGAAGTTAAACTTTACTGGAATAACCCTGACGATCAAGTGTTCCAGTTTGTTCATTTTCTACATCCTATTGAAGATTTCTCCTTTCAACAAGACCATGCACCGTGTCGTCACTCGCAAATTGTATCAGAATGGTTGTATGAACAATACACGGACGTAAACATGATTCAGTCACCAGCAAGAATATCGATGTCATCTGGAATGGCATCAATAAAAATATTCGAGGCCATGGGGTCCCTCCATCAAATTTTTGTCAACTGACGGAGATTATTCAACGATTGTTGATCCATATGCCTTTCTGCCGCTTACCGAGTCAATACCGTGGTCAGCATGTTATCTTACACTTTTCCATATCTCTCCATAATGACTTCCAGTTGGATTCGGATGATTTAGGGAAACGTATTGTTCACTGCAGTCCTCGAAACTCATGTAGAGTGTCGAGATTACAGATCTGACAAAAGCTACAAATCATAATTTTTTAGAGGTCCATTTACTCATAGAAAATATTTGGCAGAAATTTCGGGTGTTATTTGAAAATATGTGGTGTACAAAATGATAACAAAGTTCATAAACTGTTATCCGTTAGTAAATCTTTCGTTAGTTTTAAATTTTTCGTCATTTGAACAAAATAAATAAATCTCATCTTCTGATTTTGCTGATCATTTCGCACTTTTGTACAGGGCTACACGTAAGTAGTGGAAATTTTCATTTGGATTCAGTGATCGTTTGTTTGACTGTAACCGATGACGCAGGTACGAAATCAAGTAAACTGAACTGTAAAGTACACATGAATTGGCCTAAAATGAAATCATTCCACTGATATTAGCTTAATAAGCGCTCTCTTTATGTGGCAGCTCGTGTTCAGTTTCTACCTCTCTTCCTCATATCTGGTGTATTTTTTGTTTGGTTTAGATATGGGTATATTTTTTGCTAGTAATTGCTGAATTGCAGTTGGACCTGATTATCAAGTCAGAGTGCATTACAAATGAATAATGTTATTATTACATGGGAAAAAATTGCAGTGCATTTTTAGTAACTCTTGAATAACCATAATTAGGCTTTGGATGTGCATTTGAATTAATTTTGACCGTGAAAAAATTGAAGATTGCTCTTTAGACTTTTAGTCCAAGCTCACATCTGGAGTACGGATTGAAATTTATAGCGCAGTTTCGTATGTGTGGAGAGTAATGTCATTATTCGAATTGTTTTACTTCATCGAAATTTTCTTGGCCAACTAAGGATTGAGACATATGGTAACATTAGATATCACACAACATAGCAAGATGAATGTAGTCAGTCTTTGGGAAAGATATAAATTAATTATAGATAAGTTTTAACAGGAGCTGTTGTGTTGCAAGAAAAAGACGTCTGGACAATTTTAATCAGCTCAAGGAATCAAATGCTTATTTTTAAACAAAACATAACCAAAAAATGAGGCTTATTCTAGTTTATTTAAAAACAAAGAGAATTATTCGTTGAAAAGGCATGATTGTATGTTAAATTTATGACAAGAAAATTGGCAGCAGCCATGAAACTTGCTCATATAGTCGTATATATAGTGCACTTACACAAATGACTTCAGAAGGGCTACAAATGGATATTAGCATACCTTATTTCCCAACACGCAAAATCCTGATTAAAATACATAGTTTATGACTGTCACGAAGCATATGACTGCAGACATCTGATGCAAAAGTGTGTAATCGATTTAATCACATAACGGTTTGTAAATTCACTATCGTCTTCATGGACTGAAATAAAACCGGAAAAAGTAATATTGCACGTGCATTAATAAAGTTTGGAATAACAGTCATCTTTTCAGAAGAATGAAGTCAGAATGGGAGAAACTAAGAGTGCGTCGAATTATAAAGAAGTCTTCGTCAGTTCCAAAAGGAAAATAAGAGACAGACAAACTTTTGTTTGCTGAAATGAATTTGAACATTTTTTAAAAGAACGTACGAAACCCTCTTTACTTCGATTGACATTGTGATGACTTCTGTTTAATTTTTTGCACTTGGGAATATACTATCGTCAGATTTCCCAGAGTATTCCCTACAATGGAAGCAAATTTAAAGATATACCCATAAATACCATCAAATCCACAACGTGAAATTATACGCTCCACCTTCACATCTTGGGTGTCCAAGGGAACCAGTAGTACAGTTTATACTGAGGAGCGAATACTGCCACATCATTCACTAAGTCTCTTATTTTTAAAAGTCATCGGTATTTTTTTTTGTCACATCCAACGGAAAGTCATTTACGACGCCACTGTGCAGTTTTAGCTACGATTTTTTTCCCCTAGGATTTAAAGTGAACACGCACCCAGTGAACGGAGAACTCTCTTCACTGTTGGCATCTCATTGCCCCTTCTGGGTGATAGAGCCTGGATTTTCTGTGATCCAGAATCATAAGCAGTTTCCGAAGACATATCAGACGACACTGAAAGAAAGTCGGCGATGTAATCAGGGTATTTGGTACGAAATTTCCTAACTGAAACTGTACGGATGATCTGTACAATATTCTCCAAGGGGCTGTTTCAAAGATACATTTAGTGTATCTGTGAATGTGGCGCGATGTTATCAGTTTTGAAAAGATATCATTTCGCGCGTAAACAGTATATGTATGTTCAACTGATGGAAGAGCTTTCATGGGATATAAAATTCTTTATGCCTCCAAATGCTAATATCTGAAAACGTGGCGCCTGGGAAACCTGATTAAATGATCTACTATTTCCGCGGCGAATTGTGTATAAGGAGAGGCGCTATTCCTCGTGAACGATGATCATTTCTTACGAGGTGGAGAGCGGGGATGGCTCGCCTGCTGCTGTGGTGGAATTAACCGCTTCCTGGGTCCCACCCCACACCAGAGACAGTGCGTATTTCATAGCGGCCAGAATATTGCCTTAAATTTCTCGTCGAGCGTTTAAAGGTTCTCCCTTCTCTTCCTTTTCTTCGAAGCTTTTGTAAGTATATCGCGTACATTTTTCTGTTTATAGTCAGTTTTATTCTCTATCTGGTTTTCGCTGTTTCCTGCGCTTTAATTTATGGCGGCAGCTCCCTTTGGCGCGTTCCCAGCGCAGAAAAGAAAACCGACTCCAGCGAATAACTGCTACTTGTCATCCCAGTTCCTGCTACCTTAACTTGTTATGTAACATGTTGCAGGCCTTATTATAATAAATACCACCTCAGCTTATGTTCCAAAAGCTTTTCTTTACGCCAAAAATTTTCACTTTTTTGAAGTCCAACATGCTCTGTGGTACTCGAATTATTTTTTAGAGTGATTTCTGTCAGCTAAACCAATCTGCTAGCTAATTACTTCATTTTCACTCAATTCGATCTGCTAAATCATTACAACAGTTTATGTGTCTGTAGTCCACAGCTGTAGTCATCCCAGTCACGGTCTCCTTAACAGTAAATGTGTGTGCCAGTACCATACGCGGCATCGGACTTATAAAGTACCTCTGCACAGTAACGTCTTGGAGAGATGAATTTGAGTGGGTTCTGTTGCATTCCCGGCTTTGAAAGTGTTCGTACGTGTGTGAAAACGTGTGAATGACTATAATGGTATGTGTGTTCATTGAACATTATTGTTTGTGTTATGGATGAAAGAATGAGCATGGCAGACACTGACACCAGAGAGGCCGACATGTATAACGTCCTCATCTGTCGTACGTCCCTACTCCATTCACTCTGCTGGGAAATTTGCGAAATAAAGCAGCATTTTTTCACACAATCTATTGATTAAGAATCATGTGTCTCCACTTGTCGACCAACATCAGATAATGGAAAATTCTTCCACAATCGGGTAGCTAACAGACTAATCCTGTGTCAGGAGCCGGACATCGTAATAATGCCGCAACGACCTGACCCAACAGGACAGAAAGATCTCGACACCTCACAAAAATTAATTTTGATTCTGACAGAGTAGTGTCTGAATATTCTGCTCTATTATCACGTTCCAATAGAAAATAGAGGATTTTTCCGTTTACTTATTATGATAAGAGCTGAAATTCACTTACAATGCTAAGATTGATTTCAATTGATTTGAAATTATAAGAACTGATGGGATCCTTTTCAGTCGTTGCACTTATATTTTATAGAAAGAGAGATATATGTGAAATACATCGTTAGGGAAGAAAAGTATCAGCGACTCTGTGAAAACGATGGAAGTAATTGAGGCTGCTGTAGGGAAGAAGTTATTCCATTCTTTCAGAAAACTTAATATGAATAATTGAATACTTTTGCTGAGAAAAATTCGACCTAAGCTAGTTATGACAGCGGAAAGTCTAATAAGATTATACAGAACTCTGTATGTACTATCAGAAGATAGATGGCAACCTTGAATTTTCATTTTTATTCACGAAACGAGTAAAAGATTCTTCAAGTTCCACTCGATACATATCACTGAAGAGCAACCGTTGCTGCTGTACTGAAGATTATTACTTTCTGCCGCCATGCAGGGAGTTGTCCCATATCGACGGAGATGATCGTACCGGTCCTATATTAGCAGTGCTGTTGCATTCATTTAAGTTGATCATAAAAATGTGCGACACGTAGCTTAAACAAAAAATAATAGAAATAGATCACTTCTGAAGCTGACACAGGACTGTTCTTATGTTTCTGCTGCACATAATTAACTATGCAACAACAATACTTTTAATAACCTTTTCTTTTTCATTTTAGTGTACAAAAATTATTAATTTTTATATGTGCCATTTGCGTATGTCTCAATTGGATTATGAATCTCTGAGCCTCACACACTGCGGCCAGTGTTTCTCCAGCCACCTGACAGGCAGCAGTACACGCAAGTTACTGGCTGTGACGTAGTCGAGAGGTCGGGATTGAGTCAGCGCCTGACGGGGTGGCTGCCCGCCATGCAGCACGCACAGTGAGTGTGGGACACGCGGCAATTAGCACCTCACGCACAGTCTGCCGTCAGCCTCTCACCTTATGAGGTCCGCAGAGACCGGGTAAACATGCAAGCATTTTTCACAATCACAGCCACATTCCTTGTTACGTTTAAATCACTGTCATACATGTTCTTTCGTCCATTGTATCCTTGTAATAAAACAAACCATAGCGTGACTATTATACGAATTTCTCCATATTATACTAGTTGGTGTTTCTTCGCCTTATCTAAACCCTTATTTTGTCTAAAATGTAAGGTCGCACAGAAACATATCAATGACATGAATAGTCGTAGGCTATATATATGTCATGATTTTGAAATTCCTTCTATTTTTAATCCTTGAAACAAATTGTGACCACAACGTCACCTGTAACTTCATAATTCGATATTAATTATGCTGCTACTTCTAAATTACTATCCAGAAGCAAAACTGTAATGTTTTTATTCCTTTTATCAATTCTAAATGTGCTGAGGTTATAACATTAAAGTGCAAGTATTGTAATCAAAAGAAAATGGTACAAGCGCAGGTTGTAATTCCCAACTATATCCACAGTATATAATTTGCGTAAACGTCAAGAAATTCTAAATTTCGGTAAAATTACACAATTAATGTTAAAGGTATTATATGATTAAGCTATTAGTTCTTTGGCATCGAGAAAGAATAACAAATAAAACGTGAAATTATCATAGAACTTTACAGGCGTTATTTATATGTGTCAGGCATAATGCATTACAAAAATGCGAGTTAATAAGTCAGGAATCAACAAAGATATCAAAGGAAAGATTTGAAATAAATGTTTACACTTAAATCAGCCTAATCTACAAATACCTATACCAAAAACTAAAGAGCTCAATCCTGTAATTTCATTTAAATGTTGATAATAATATTTAAGTCAGCAAAAGTATGGAACACACAGAAAAAGAAACAGATATTTTATATAACCATAATTTTCCTGTATATCATCATATGCGTAAGAGTGCGGTAAAGTTTTTAACACAAAACTTGTACATAATTTTTTGCTATCAAAACATTTGCTCCATTCGATAACTGTGTAATAGGTTTGTGCAATATTAAGCTGTTTCGTTCCACTTCATACAATGTTTTCTAAGTCACGCAATTGCTTGTAATAACACTGCATACGTCACTACTTCTTGCATTTCATACTGAATAGGTTTTTTTTTGTATTTATCAAAGTGATCAATTAACTCAAGATCTTTAGTTAAAATGTTATCAGGAAACATTTTTCAAATTTTTAATATTCCTTCCTCTCTGAATTTTAAACACATAAATGGGAATGAGTCCATCATTTCTCATTAGCATTACAGTCACTGATGCTATGTAATCCTCAATGATGTTTCATCCTCCAAATTCGCAATTATTACAGTGAGTGCATAAGACGCCCAGTTTGTTGCCATACTCTAAGTTCTCTCTTAAACTCTTGATGTAGTACAAGGTGACAAATTTAATGAGCTTTCGTAACTTTTACGGAGATATTACGTTCTTTGTAATCCATGTCACTTCCTAAATAAATTTTGTTGAAATAAGTACGGATAGTAATTTCGCTTCTAAAGCCATATTAATATTATTTCAAATGATGATATGAGATTTTCTCGCATTGCTGGTGTTAGGATCTTCGTTTCCTTATGTGTCTTTTCTGGTTATCTGTCTCTTGTATTTATATTCTCGTTGACTCTTGGTACATTCATCGCACAATAACATCATGTAGCTTTGATCGGAGAATCAGCAGAAATATGGCTTCAGAGTTATCTTACTCTCCATTAGCATATAAAACTGAAAGACGATAAAATTTTTTACATGATTTTTCTATTTTCTCTATATAAATTTCGATTTTGTAGCTTTTATTTGAATTAAAAAATACCTCCAATGTTAGTATTTCTTTGACATAATGCTGTTTTAAAGACATGGCACATTTAAATTTCACAGCCTTTCACTATTTCTGTATGGTATTTAGTAATTAACCTTGGAATCTACTGAGTTGGTTTAAGGAGATTTCTAGTTCAATTCTAGTGCAGGAATGAAGAAGCTGAGCTAATACAACTATAATCCTGTCGCTGCACAATAATGCACTGAAGAGCCTACGCAGGTCAGTCTGATACTTTATTTTCAATCGTCCATCACAAGAAATTTTTAAACTCTATTTATGGAACACAGCACTTTATGCTAGTGAAGAATCTATTTTATGAATACCAGAAAGAAAGAAAATCTAAGCATTTGAAATATGATGCTACAGAATGGTGATGAAATTTAAGTGGACATGTAAAGCATTGAATTAGCGTGTTTTTCAGATGACAGGTGAGGAAAGAAGTTACACAAACACAGTATGCTGTCTTACATTTTAACACATGCAGGATCAGTTACTTTGTTAGTGGAGAGAACAGACGAATGTAAGAACTGTAGTTGAAAAGAAAGATTAGAATATATGAAGCAGTTAATTGAAGATCTAGGTTACAAGAGGTATGATGATACGAAGAGGTTAGCGCAAGGTAGAAAGAGATAGAGGATTGCATCAAACCCTTCAAGAGACTGATGACAGCAAAAAAAAAGTTAATAATGATCATAGCTATTGTAAGAGAGAATTCTTTAAGTTCATACCAAATATGCATCGAGTTAAAAAGATGATAAAACATCTTCTGATGCTATCCTAAACAGGCGAGTGTAATTTTAAGCGCCTTGTTTGATTAACATTTTTTGACACTTTTTTTTCGCCTCTGTATCAAGGTTCTTGGGGTGGTAGAAAACGTTTCTGAAGCATATTTTAATTTTGGTAACTTAATTTTTTCAGGTCCACCTTCATACCACGCGTAAGGTGATCTCATAAGGAAACAGCTTGATACTGCTATCTTGCTCGACAAAGTCTACGTAACCAGAAAATAGTTTTGATCTTAATACAATTTCTACTTGTTTCAAATAATATTGTTATTAACTTCATTTTCAATGTAGAAACCACGATTTACCTCACCGTTTGATCTATTACCTTAACAGCTCATCATGAAAGCAAAAAACTGCAATAGTTCAGAGTTTTTGCATCTCACACCGCAGGTTACACGAGAAACGTTTTCACTATTTTTAGCTCAATATATAATTTTTTATCACTTTTATTGAAGCAACAATTTTAATAGGCTACACTGCGGATTTTATTTTACAATGCATATCATCTCAAGAACTAACTATAAATATGCGTATCTTTTTCAGAAACATACGTCTAATAGAAGTATAAAACGTTGGTAACTTATGCGTGAATCTAACAGGCTTGAAGACTGCTAAATATAACTGTGTGAACAGAAGCTTTGATGCCATATGGATTAAATATATTTTTATATTCCTTACTTGTAAATTTGATGCGGGAACCTACGGTACCGGTCTCACAAGCTGTTAGGTTCAGAACGTAATGAAGACAGCAGAGCATGCCATCGAAATATCCTGTTTTTATAACGCCTTCCGGCGTCACAGCCGTGTAAAATATATAGCAGATGGTCTCAACTGTACCTGAATATGGAAAATCAAACAGTTATGAATCAAAAATATGCTCAAAAGTTCCATGACCTTTCAACTGGTGTTTTTAAATCACTTTTAAATTGATGTATGCTTCTATAATTGTTCTTACACTGTTTCACAGTTGTATCTGCATATACATATACAGAATTTCGTATACATTTATCTGGTATGAACTGTCATATATTCTTAACAACACTACAGTGTATAGCATGGTAGTAGCTTTATGTTCTTTCTATTCCATAAGCCGATGATGACTTCTAAAGAAAACGGATAAATCCGAATCAAACCTTTCAATGTTAGCATTTCGTATTCTAATGACATTAACTCATATCTTGCGAGTGGTAGTTCAGACTGCATCCCTTGGAGAAAAATCAGTGTTGGACATATTTCGAGGGTAGGTAATGGGCTATACGACACGGCTCTCTAACGCAGGTCTGTACAAATATTTTGTAGGTAGTACTTATCCCACCCATTAAGATACAGTATTCAGTGAATTAATAGAAATTTCAAGTAAATGGAAATAATAATTGGCAAATTAACCTCAAAATAAAATTTTTTGCTCGTTTGATTCACATCTTAAAAACGATATTACATTCGGCCAGTACTTTTATTATTTTCCGTTTAAATGCAGAGGTACAAATTTTGATTTCCTTAGTTACAGCGCTTTTGAGATAGACCTGGCAACAAACATGATAGAATCCTGACCAGTTTGATGGATTTATTTCTCTGTGAAACAAATGGGAAAAAATATCTTAGTCCTTTTCTTGACAGGCTCCCTTCATTACTATGAAAATTCACTAGAAGATATTTTGATGGAATTTCAAATTCGATCAACGAAACCCATAGCATGTACAAATTTGAATATGAAACTTATTCTGTTTAAGAGCTGTGACTGACGGATGATTGTAAGTGCAATAGTGCTCCGTTACTGTTTGTATAAGTAACATTAAATATTATCCTGATTTTACCATTTGCTTGGTTATATTGCTCTCTATTAGCGATTGATACCTATTTTTCACGTTATTGAGAATAGCATTTCATCAATAGAAATTAAATTCGAGCGGCGTTCAGAGGAGTGTGTTATTTGATTGTTTGTCCCAATTATCTCCTTCAGTTTCGAACGATATAAGATTCATGGCAGCAGTGGTGGTAAAATGATTATGACCGTAAAGGTGAGAAAGAAAAATTCCATTGTTTATTGATATTCAAACGTTTTAACGCAGCACTATGTTCAACTTGTACTTATACAGCTGTAGTTAATTCTTTCATTAATGAGCTCTTCATTTCTATTAAAGGTATCATTGTTGCCAGTAATCCCTTGACAGAAATAAACTTTTGTGAGTAATGTTCAAAGAATTATATATTTTTAACCACGTTTTTCATATTAATTTTCTGTCAGAAAATTACTGTGCATTTTATCCTGTTACTGTCTAAATTTTTATTCTTCAATCTGCCTTTTCGTTTCGCTATTTGGTATGTAACGGCTGGAAACTGCAGTCTCAACCTAGAACGCAAATAACAAAATAGCAATGTTTTCTCGTGTTTTTTTTTTTTTTTTTTATATAATACTAATCAACTGATTGACACCATTTAATCCCAAATGAAAACATTATTGCTTAGTCACTCGACACTCGACATATGGTTGACAGATAACCCAGGTTTTAACAAAACGAAAAAAGATTCGAAGATTTTTAGGAACACTTAAGTGTCAGTCATTTGAGTCCACAAGATTAATTTTGCAACATATTGAGAGGCAGTTTCGTTATCACCTGTAGTAATTAATTTACCATGTCGTAATTAAAATGTATCATATGGCAATTCCCACTGCCAATACTAAAGCTTAAAGCGACGAGATGGTGAATGCATCATTTAAAACAAAACAGAAAACACACATGGCGTAAGTGTAATATATACTCGTTTTTTCGCTTAACTACGATGGTATAGAAACCCCACGATACAACTAGTACCGTAATTACTTTAGAGATAATAATATCATAACCACGTTCCTCGGCATCAGTCTATGAAAGTTATTTAAGTTTATTTCGACTCTTCAGTAGATCATAGTCTCTTAAGTAATCCATCACGTTGTCATTCGTTTAACCAGTACGTTTTATTGTTATCAGTTTCGTAACTAATATCATACATTCCTCGAGCTCTTCATATCTTGAATTAAAATTTTAATAACCTCACCCCTCGTAAAATAAAATTCTATAATTTTGGTTCTTGTTGTTAGAACAAAAGTATAGACTTATTCTTAAATCCGGATTAATCATTTGCATGTCTCGGAGTGTTTTTTTACAACAAAGATTTATTTCTCTATAATATTGGTTATATGAATACATTAATGAAAGAATTCGATCTAAATATTTTTATAAAAGTGTCTAGGTTTAAGATACCATAAAAACACCATAACTATTATATTCCTGATACTTAAGTGCATTATTTTGTAAGTAAGATAACTAGATCTGTGGTAAGGTGATCGGTAAGAGACTTTATATATAGGATATAATTGTTTGATTTGTTTAGTAAATTTGAAAAAATTAAGTTAAATGATTTTATGCTAATATCCAAGCCACAAAAATTTGAAAAACTTATAATTTTTACAATATTGAGAAATTACAAGTCGTGATTTGCTACCATTTACTAACTGAAGCTAACAAAAATATTATGAGATAGTTATCGTTCAGTGTCATGATATTTTATACTAATAGTTTAATCTTGTCAACAAGATTAAAATTATATTGTATATTGCTGATTTAATATTTAGATTGTTTCGATTTCTTCGTGACAGCTCTACCGGTAACATGAACATCTAAGATAACAATCCATGTGAATGATAAACATACCTTTCATTTCCATGCTACCAAAGTAAAACTGCAATAAGAAACTCGAATAAAACTGTTATTAACCTACTTGTATATTATTTTATTTAGATATAATTTTAAGCTTTTTATTATATTTACACACAACCTATGATGATAATAAAACTAAAAATTTTCTTTAGTGTTCTTTTCAATACCGCCATTACAAAATAATTTTCCTTCGGAAATGGATACTTACATTTTTATCTTTTACATCCAAAGAATACAAGTTAAACTTTTAGTTCATTAATGTTGTGAGATGTCTTATTTGTATTTATGTATTTTATTTAATATTAGAATAACTGTGGAAAATTATAGGGATAACGAATGGTATAATCTTTCGTCCCATATAATAATAAAAAATATAATCAGAATGGTTTTGAGTGAAAGAAATTGAAGGAAATATTTGAAATTAATAAATTTTATAAGACTACGGAAAAAATTATTTTATGCTGTATTCTTTTTTCTTTATTTATTATTTTCCATTATATATAAAACATGCGAAAGAACATTTAACATATTTTCTAACAGCTGAACATCTCTAGTTGCTTTCATAAAAGTTATTTTGAATAAATTATTGATTTAACTTCTGCTTAGAAGATCTGAATGTGTTTTAATAAAAGTAAAAGGCAAATATAAATATTCGGTAGCGATTTTAATAAATTGCCTTTTTGATCATCAACAGTCATTTGCAAGTAGGAAGAGTTGATTAATTGTACTCAAATTATTTACTAAATCATTGCTTAAAAAGCAATTTGAGAACTCCGAACTGAAAATATTTAAAAAAAACTACATTCTAAATTTCACTAAGAACGAATGCATCTAACACTTCCAGATGAGAATTTTGACTTTGTGAGTCGTCGGTATGTTGTGTAATATTTTTAAAAACAAATCACAAATCTCCATTACTTAAAACGCATTTTTGTAGCGTCATGAGACCGGAATCATACTATTTTGTCAAAAATTTGTCTCATGACAATGTTTGGTATTTTCTGTGAAACAACAGTGTATTATGGAAACAATTTGATTATTAGTGCTACGTAAGAAAGGTATCACTCAAACTTAACCTGATTCTTCATGGAAGATTTAATAATAACTAGAGATGCAGTTTTTCTTACTAATTTTTTTTTTAAATTAAGAAACAATTTTCGCTGTAAAATACTTAACGAAACGAATGTTAGACCAATGATATAACTTAAGTTCATTTGTTCGTTTTGTACGTTTGTTTATGTGAAATAAACAAACAACATTAAAATAGTTGTTGTCATCTAAAAATCTGTATCCCTCAAGCCTTAAAAAAGACAAATTTTCTGGTTATTTATATGACTGTTATTTAAAACTCGCTCATTTATGTATTATCAAATTGGCAGATACCTAAAACACGATTCGCAATTAAATTTATGATGTTGCACCCCATAAGTCAGAAAGAAAATATTAGTTATGATCCCATGCCTTTATGGAATTGCAGGTAAAGTTGCGTACAAGTCCCTAGCAGAAAGACAAATAATAAATGCAGTCCTCTAGCCAGTAACTTCATTGTTCTTAAAATGAAATTCCGGTGATGTAATACATATTGATTCGCCATTCTATTCGGATTGCACTGATTTTAATTCCTGTACGTCTTCCCGTTTCCATATTATTCCATAAATCTCTGATACCTCAAATTTCCTCAATCACCTTTGTTTTTTATCACTACGTCATAGTTTCATTATTTAACAGTCTGTTGATCTGAAATACTGTGAAAGTGTTTACTTTCTGTGACGCAGGGTACAGATACTAATCAAATATTGTGATCAAAATCACGTAAAATTAACTTGATTTTATTTGACAACGTTAAAATTTTGTGGTTATATAAACGTGTGTAGAACTGTGATAAGAAAATTAAAATAAGTGTACGATAATGCAGATAGACAAGTACCTATAATTTTTCATTTAGTGACATAAATAAACAGATTCACATTATGATAGAAGACGCATGTTATAAAGATAAAACGGATTTGACGTGCCTCGTGGCTGGTAAATTGTTGCCTTCCCTTGTACTACTTGTTCACATTACAAACTTCCCGTATGTACACACATTATCTGCGGAATATTTATACGACATAAGCGCTAATGGTATGGAAATGAAGGCAACTCTCTATCGAGCGTTCTTTGTCCGAGTTGGGCCTTCTAGGCAAAGGCAACAAAACTGACATCAACTATCATTTCCCGGTAAGCTTAAATTGTTACTTAGATAATCTTTAGATTTTTTATTTGAAACAGTGAACTACGTAAGACTTTTACGAAGGTCTCAAAATTTTTGGATATTTAAGCATCTGATCCAAAAATCGGAACAATTTCCATCCAGATTGAACGTCTGTTTGATTACCAATTTCATTACTCAAATTCGTATAGTTTTCTACTTTTATTATTTATTTTCCTTTCAGTTATGGGCGAGTATATATTTGTATACATAAAATGAAGATCAATTTACATAGTCCAAGACCAACTTTTTTCAGAAATTAATGAGTACCTTTCATTTAACAGTAATGGGTAGGGCAAATAAAAAATTCTCATTGAAAATAATAAAGCGTACTGTTATACTTTTTGTCACTTTTGTAGATAAAGTGAGGCGTAAACCCTCGTTGTGGTACTATGGTAAATGACCGTGGTTATATACAGCCAAACATACTGAATTTTATTTGTATCATAAACAAAAATTCGTAAGTGTGTGCAGATTTTATGGACCAGTTTTTATATATTTGTAGTTATTAATAGGAGGTAGTGAAATGTTAAACGGATCACGGGAAGCAGGAAGTGATTATTAAAAGGCGCGCACTTTTTCATTGATGGTGGCCTGTCCAACAATGGTATAATGAGTATCTGTGCACGTAAACTCGCGAGACAGCAACCCTTTCAAAGCATAATCGTCTATTCTAAAATAAAATGATTTACATAGTTGATACAGCACAGTGGTAATTAATTTAAATTAGAAGAAATGTTCAAATATGGTACAAAGAGTTGAATATAGTTGTGACACATTACGAATGAAGCTGAAGACTAGCGGTGAAGCAACTAGATGTTGTACACATGAATATTATCCATCGTTCCTTAGACACACAGTTGAAATACTGTATAGCAATAACTACACCACTGGAGTATGGTTATAGCAGTCTTGTCAACAATGGGAAATGTAAGTTCGCTGACTGTCATAAGCTTTCAAATAGCATATTCTGCGTATTGAAATTGTGGCTACTGTGCCGCTTACGAAAGAAATAACAACGAGAGGGAATTCTCTCATGACAGAAATGGCACATAGTAATGAAAATACTGCCTTTACTGGCAGGTTGAATGAAGAATTTTACTGCGCCAACGATGAACGACAGGTAAAGAGGAGGGAAGAGCACAGCGTGGTGCCTACCTTGGAGGCGGAGGGGCGAGAGCAGAGCGCGGAAATCGGCGGCGGCCTTGAGGCAGATCCGGTTCCGCGGGTGCGCCTGGCGGCGGATGTCGCGCCTCAGCGCGGCAAGCGACGCCGACCTGCCGCAGCGCACCAAGACAGCATGATGTCTCGCAGGGACTCGATGGCACTTCACTGCCGGAGACTACTACTGCCAGCGGACCGGTTCGCCAGCGACCAATAGCGGGCCGCTAATGACGACATAATTAAATTTGTACGCGGCGAGGACGGCCGGACCGGGGCGGCGGATGGCGCCCGGAGGGGGTGCCTGCCTGCCTGGCGGCGGGGGCGGTGGCCGCTGCGGTGGCCAGGGGGAGGGAAGCACGCGACTATGGCCTCTATGCGGCCGGCGATAAGGGCGCCGCGGGTGCACCACGGCTCACCGCCGCCCATTGGCGGGCACACCGCGGCGGCGACGCGCATGCGCGCTGTGCGGGCGGGCGTCGCGTCCTCCCCCGAGCTGAGCCGGGATGGGATGCGATGCTTCTACCTCTCCCCCGGTTCGCTCTCATCCCCCACACGCATGTGTGCTACGTGTGCGTGGTTCTGTGGCCCGCTTGAGTGATTTCTCAGCAACAGCGAAGTTGCAAGTCATGCTTTGCGTGCTGCTTTTGACGCCGCTTAAAGAAGCAGTTGTTAGGCGCTGTGATTAATTGAATTCGGCTATCATGAGGGTGGTCTGCGCACATCCGAGAGTTGATACCTCTCGCCTACATTGCCAAGCAGTCGCACTTGACGTCAGCTAATTTGCACAGCTAATAACGACTGTAATTTAAAAGAAATAATTATATCACAAATAGGAGATAGATACACAAAAAATAATGACAGGACACGTTTCCAACATTGTTGCTAGCACCCTCACAGTAATAAAGAGAGAATGACAGGCACGTATAGTTCCTCGTTTCGTTGATCCCTTCTCCAAGAAAAATAAAATTCCTCGTTGTGGTTTCCAAACCTTTATAATCTTGAAATTTTTCTGTTTGTAAATTATCCATATTAACACTATTTTTATTTATTTCTATATGCAGCTTAGGAGGTCAGAAATTAAAAAAGAAACTTCTAGCTATCCAACACATTAAAAAGTTCCATAAATATTCAATCCCCCTTCCTTGAGTAACTGAAGAATCTATTAGAAAATTAACTATCCATAATAGTAATTAATAAAAAATGGTCTACCAGGCATCGCAAAAGTCAAAGAATTTATGACTATTTCCTCCACGATTTTTTATTGAAAAATGCCAGCAGCTGATCACCATCAAAAGTTCACTTGAGATAAGATATTCACAATTTTATTGGAATAGTATCGCCCTAAAATACGTTGCTAACATTCCTAAGGATAATATTCTCCAATTTTTCATCATGAATTAAAATATTAACACGTCTTGGGTACCGTAACGAGCAGGTAAAATTTTTGTACTAGTCCTTTTGCTACAGGATCGAAGAATGGAATATCTCTCAAAATAGTGAAACTATCTTTATTATTTTTATTAGTAGATATCAGGCATTATTTTAAGAAACATCGTAGTATCGCAATAATTCCATTTGATTCTTTGAATGGTATACTCGTAGTGTACGTATTTGCTTCCTCTTTACAGTTTTTGTTGGGGATGTTCAAGAAGATCAAATTCTTATCAGTGACCAGTTGTCGTCATGTCTGTAATATCTAGTAAGGAAGAAGATTCGTTTATATTTAACGTATTATCAAGCATTTCTCAGATGTAGAGATAAACTGTATTGTGAATGCTGAGATATGCAGCCTACCTCGATGGACCTGGCTTGCTTCTTCATGTCGTCTACTATGACTGCAATTCTAAATAAGGAAGTTTCGTCGATTGTTTGAATAACTCTTGTTGAGAAACGATGAACCCATCCTTGATGTTTGTCGAATCACCTTGTTGAAAAATCTGAAATGATAGTGGCATAAAACGTGACTGATGAAGATTTCACTGATTAGACACTAGTTATAGTGACCCGCGTGGAGAAAGCTAGTGAACTAAATGAATAAATACTCTTAACTTTTTTCAAACTATGGCAGAATGATATAAAAAATGTAATGAAAGAAAGGAAAAATACTTAGAGATTACTTTAATAGTTCATCATGAAATGATGTTGTGCCAGAAAGTCTTAAAAAACAACACACCGGCACAAAGTTAGAAATTAGCTACTAATAATACTTTTCACCGAGATTAAAACAAGTCAAAGCGCAAAATAAATGCACTGATATAGTTAAAAAGGTCATCGGAAATATTGATACTGAGTACCTGCCATGCGGCAAGACTATCCATATTTCCTGTAATACGCCAAACGTGAATGGTTTAAGGTAGTCTGAATTTCTGTTTGTTTATTTCGCCAAGTGTGGTGGTTTGGGACGCCATTTGCTGTAACTTGCGATCTCACGTATGTACTGAGCGGAATCTGAACAGCAACTGCTGCATCAAGGAGGGCCGGAGACATTGCCCCTCCTGCAGGCTACTCCACATTACCATTCTTCAGCAGGACAATTCCTAACCACAAGGGGCGAGGCATGTGCAAGCCTACTTCGAAGAAAAGCCGGTACCACTAGTTCCCAGGCCTGCACTTTCGCCTGCTATGTTGCCGATCGAACATGGTAGGTCGTGGTCCTCCTGCAACCTCTGTCGATGCTTCGTGGACCTGCGTGGCAGTGTGTTCCCCAGCATCACATCCAAGCTTTCTTTGAGTCAATTCCACGACGTCTAGCGGTTTTGATTGCGGTATGTGACGCCTTCGCACCGTAATGAATTCTCATGCTCAAACTACATGTACAACTCTGTAATTCCAATCATTTTTGTATTTTCCGTAATTTGTAGAAAAAATTTCATTGTAATTACATCTCTTCCTCCTGGTGTTACATACTTTGCTTAGAAACTGGTGAGCATACAAGCGGATACATCGTGGGGAACGCAAAGTGAAACGTAAACACCGAGCATGGTGGTGGACGTTTAACGTTGTGGCCTTGCATTTGGGTGGACGCGGGTTCGAATCCCCGTCCGGGCATCCAGATTTTGGTATTTCATGGTTTCCCCAAATCACCCCAGGTGAATGCCGGGATGATTCCTTCTAAAAGGCCATGGCCGAATTCCTTCCGGGTCCTTGTCCCCAGTCCCCTTCCGCCTCTAATGACCTTAGCCGTCGGCGAGGCGTAAAGCCCTAAGTAAAAACAACGTAAACACTGGCCAAATGTATTCATCTGCCAAGAATTGCATCCCATTGTGGCTGGTCAAGATCTAGCATTCATGAAGACGCGGGTTCAAACCTCCCTACTGCCGTCTAGCAGTCTATATTTTATTTTCCATTATTTTCCCAAATCACTCCAGGTAAAAGCCGGGATAGTCCCTTTAGAAGCAATGGCCGAATTCCTTTTCGTTCCTTGACCACCCCCACCCCAATCCTTTCCCGGCTCTAAACTCTCCAATGTCGACGATCCATAAGTCAGGGAGAAAAAAACGATGAAAAAAGTGATTGGGTAGCACACACGCCGAAAAAGCAGGCTTGAGGATTACCACCGAACTGCCTCAAGGTAGACACCCAGTGCACAAGTCGCCAAATTGATCCGACTTTAACTCCACTATAGGAAGGAGACGATAGTAGTCACAGAATTTTCTAAAAAATACGAACCTCGTCACCAGCTACACTCAAAAGCTACAGAGTTCTGGCCAAACGGGTGGAGGTATTGGAGCCAGTGTAACGATTTTTCGTTACCCTGACTGATCACTGTTGTTTAGTGCGCTAGCAGTTTAAACTGAGAAAATGTTGAAGACTGAAATGCGCTCAGTAGCAGAACTCATAACTAGTCACTAAAAACATATTATTGGGAAGTGGCATCCTGAGCCAAGTGGCGGTCATAGTAACATCCTGTTTGACCATGGCTGTGAATGAGAATGTCAAGCTAATCCTACAACTACAGAAATATGCTGTCCCTCGAGTTTTGAATATCGTACATTATTGTTCATAAATGTGAGACCTCGTTAAAGGTACTGGACAGGAGTTTACAGGCGCTGAAAAACAAATCACAAATAATAATAAAATTAAAAATACTTTTAAATGTACCATGTTTTTATAACGAACTAAAAAGTACAAAATAATTTCCCTAATCCTTATGAAGGATAAAACCAAATACAGATTTCTTACTTCTTCTAAATTGTCCTGAAAATTTATACTTGGAAATTTTTGATAGCTATTAAAATACTTTGAGCGCATGTAACAG
>JARYHS010007225.1:0-21282 GCA_031002005.1 Vandiemenella viatica
GGAGTCGAAATGAGCCCCATCAGGTATTTCAGAAGTGCCATTTTAAATTCTTGTTAAGAAATTAAATAAACAACCAAATACAACAAACCTTATGGGATATTGTTAATTCCTGGAAAATTCTGTGGTTGTTTACCAGACAAAATTGGGTGGCTCGCTACTTAGAAGCATCTTAATTCTTCGAGACAGTCTCAGATGTCACTTAAGCTACATTAAAATTATGAAATTCACTGGATTTTACATGAACATCTAGCACCGCATATCAAATTTGCCATTGATTACTGTATTTGTTTTAGCTGCTAAAACAAGTACTGGGAGATAAGCATTTAGAAACTGAATAGTTTGTTGAAAATAGGATGCTAGGACATGTTGCCACCAGGAAGCATGTAAACTATTTATTCCAGCAACAGAAGCCTACGATTGCATAGTTTGAAAATTTTGTATATGTGTGTACATTCAGTGTACTGTCTGTGTTGAGCATACAAAAATCAAACATGGGAGGGGATGAAACCTTATGCTGGTACATTTTCCCCATAGCACACCACAGGCTTAATTTTTCCTTTAAACAGATAAGTCTCCCATCAACTGTGTTGGGTGACTTCATCCCAAACACATTGCAGACAGGTTTAGAAATTAACCAAGGACTCCAGTCACAATCCTGCGATTAGAAATTGTGTTTATCAAGTCTCAAAGGCTGATTATTACTTCCACCACTGGGACTTAACCAGCTTACTCACTGAAGAGCACCACACATTGTCACAGTTTCTTAGTGATCACAGTCACAATGAAGACGGTGAGAGTAGATAGTCTCAATAAAGTACCAAGCCAGAGTTGGTATTTACACTTCTACTGCCTTTCATCTTAAAATATTCAAAAGACCAATGTTTTAAACATAACACTATAGAAACTGGAAGTAGGCATAATAAATTGTATGATTATATGAGCTATGCCAGGGCGTTCCATTGTTCTGATTCAGTGTTAAACTGTACGCCCCAGGAAAGGAATTGGACCTTCCTGCCTCTGACACAATAGCTTGTTACATTATTCCGCCACTGGGACTTGGTACATCTCCTTTGGGAAGATTCAACAAACCTTCAGTTATGGACTAAGTTAGATTTACAGTTTTTGAAGCGAAAACTTCTTTAGACAAGTTGGGTGAATTTTTGGATGGGTAAAATTTTATGAGTTCATATCACCAACATATTAATGTTAACAGTATAACTGTTTGTGGTCTGGTGGCTCAGTGGTTAAGGTTTGTTTGTGTGTGTGTGTGTGTGTGTGTGTGTGCTACTGCCTTGCGTGGTGACAATGGGCAGATCTGGGTCAGGGGGCCTCTCCCGCTGGTCATAGGAGCCCCTTTGGCTTGGGCCCGTGTCATAAATCACACCATATTTTAAAATGCCAGTTTGCTATACATATACATAGAATTGAAACAATCTGAAAAGTAAATATTTTCATCTCCTTAACCTAGTACGACAAAGTTAATACAAAATTTTCCAAAAGAAACATCAAGTACATCAAATATTTTATTTTACAATATAATCATTTTAAAACTAAGTTAAATAAATTGTATGACATGCAGCATAAGCTGTAATACCATGTTTGTATTATGCCACCACTTACAAACAATTTTGAAAGGAACGTGAGCAACAATTTCTAACATTCCACTTTCTATAATGGAATAAAAGAATTATCCTGTAAGTGAAGAATACATATTTCTGGTATGCAATATAGATATAATTTTGCAGACTCTGATTTTATATACATTTTGATGAAAATTCCTTTTATGAATATTTATCAGAAAACACCCAACAATCTTGTGCTGGTAGTGTAAAAGTTGTGCGTAATTAAAAAATACATGAAAAGAGATAAATGACACAGGTAAAGCTTTGATCCATAATTTGTAACATCCACTCCTGTTGATAATTTCTACTTTTATTGCAAAATTGCTTTAAGGGTCATGGAAGTTGAGCATATTACATAACTCAGAGCAGACATCTCCATTGCCAGAAATGAATACAGTGTGTCACTCCAAAAACATTATTTTCTTCTCAGCAACCTCTAATTCACTGATTAAAAAAATAAAATTATCTTTAAATAAATCTATTAACAGTTTAAATCTGATTTATAGTTTGCATATTTTCAAATACACCCTGTCAAATGGAACATTCAGAACAAAATTTTATCTAAATTACTTACTTGTATAAATATTGTTGCACCATCCGGGGGATATGATGGCACTGTACAACCTACATGTTGAATAATTTCCTTCGCTGCCCAGCAGCCAAAGTTTACACATGAATGGATGTCACAACCGTGATAAATACCAGCTAGGAAACCAGCTACAAAAGAATCACCAGCACCAGTTGTATCTTTGACAAGACTATTATCTATAACAGGAACATCTATTTGCAATACAGAATTTGTTGAACCATAAATACAATAAACTTTATCTTTACCCTGAGTTATCACAATTAATTTTCCTTCTTTTAAAACACCTGAAGGACCATGTTGTTTCAGAGTGTTATGATTTACACAAGAATCATTTCTCTTTTACTTTGACAGCAACATCACTTAAATTCTTACTATTAACACCAATCAACTTCCCAAGGGCTTTAAATTCTTCTCCATTTCCAAAATAATACTTGAATGCTTTACTAGTTCAATCACTTCATGAGGATATGATTCACAGATATAACACACTGAGGTTTGAAATGAGAACTGTATTGTTTGTTTGGCCAACTCAGCAACTTTTAAGAATGATTGAAAACTGTGTGAAATGAAAAACCCTTCAACATATATCACTGATACCTTCTTTAATAGGTCAATATTCACTCTATCATCAAGTGAAGATGATTCAAATACATTTGCAGCACCTAAGTATGCAATTAGTGACCTATTTTCACCATTAATGAGAGCAAGGCAACTTCCTGTTGGATAATCAGCATAATAGGAATACCTGAAGTAGAAAGCATATTCTATTAGTGCTGGAAATGTTAAAATTAAAATACCTTAAAATGATAGTCCTTATTATGAAGCATAATATTATTGTTGTTTCAACAATGATTTAGTTTTTGTGAGTTTAGATCAAATTTGTATAAGATCAAATTTAAAATATGTTTTAATACTGTTAACCATGCTAGGAAAATCACTGGGAGAAAATTTATCAAAGTTTTTAACACATAATCTTAAAGTGTGTCTTTTATATATTCATTTTGAATATGGATAAAATACTTAATGTTGGAAGGATTGTAATACATGTGGTAGAGCAGAGAACAAGGAAACAAATAAAACCTGATGATTATGATGTGGGTACAAAGAAGGATTCTCATAGCTATAAGAGGATTCAGTAAAGCAGTGGCCAAAATTGAAGGTAGTAAGTAATCTGTACAATCATAAAAGACCTGGCTTCCAGAACTGAAGAGATATTTCAGAGAAATGCTCAGTGTGTAGAAGAATGGGGCGTGTTCAGTGGAAATGAAATGGAAAAATTTCAAACACATAACAAAAATGGGAGAAGAAATGTTTATTCCAAAATAAAAAATAAAGAAAGCCAAAGGCTCTACTTATGGAAAGGTTATGAAAGATGGAAAGAAGAGAACAATAGTTTTTCCCTACACACCCATTATCCGCATTTCCAGCACCCATCTACATTTGCCCTCTACAAATTTCAACTTTAAATTCTTTCAATGCCTCATCATCTCTCATGGTAACTTACTCCAATCCCTGACACCCTTACCTAAAAGGAGAATCTTCCTATACCCTTGTGCCTGAAATTGATTGCCATCTTGTTGTCATCTTTTCCCTTCCATGCATTACTTTTAACTCATACACCAATATCTTTCCATGCAACATCACCAATGCACGTCCATAACCCTCATCACCCTTCTCCTGTCTTCCAATAAATCCAATTTCAGCTCTTTTATAATACCTGTTACCAGTGGCGGATCCAGGATTTTGGTTTGGAGGGGGCTAGGGTTTGGTTTGGGGGGGGGGGGGGCTTGACTCTGGCCTTGACACTGCCGCCGTTATAAGAACAGTAGAGAAAAAAAAGGTCACCAAAATTCCATGTTGTCGGAGTGAACATTGTGGTTTAGGGTGGGGGGGTTCAGCTCCCTTGCCTCCCTCCCTGGATCTGCCCCACCTCCTGGATCCGCAACTGCCTGTTACTGATTGCATTATGTGGTAATTTCCAGAAAAAATCTAGCAGCCCTTTTCCGCACCATCTCAAGTGACAGCTAGGTGGTAGAAAGCACATAAAACAACTAATCAAGGAAATAATAGCAGCAAAGAGGGAAGCTAAATGTGTATTCATGATCAGTTTTGGTTGAAGAATTAAAAATGAACAATGCAACTAGAAATGGAGAAATTATAGGGGATATCAAGAGGGATATGTTAAAAATTGGTGTGAGGAGAAGAAAAATCTGAGCACAAGCGTTTTATGCAAGATAAATCAGCAGGCTAGGAGAGTACCAGCTACATTAAAAATAGCATGTTAGTGGCTTACAATTAGATCTTAGGTTACTGCAGATAACATATTGGTGCATATTACGATTAACACAAGGAAGGACTGCAAATGATCAGGGCAAGATATCTGAGTAGGTTAACTTGAAATGAAACAACATTAACAGTCAGCTTATTAGATACACAGATAAAAATGAAGGTTTTTTTAAAAAAAATAATTATAAGCTACAGGAGGCATAAGGCACTTCATTTGACCAACTCAATTGGGCTACTGGCAGTAACAGGCTGTAAAGTCCTGTTCTTAATGGAACAAGGGTGGAGGAAATGTACCATGGAAGTGAGATAAGGGCTACAAAACTTATGGTCGTTCGAGTATGATGGTGTTGCTTAGGAACCACATTATCAATACCAAATACAGGAGATGTGGTCTATAGGAAGGAGAATAGCTAGAAATTACCATATAACACACTCAAGAAGTGAAAAGTTAAAGAAGCTGGTTTGGGATTCAGTGGAAAACATGGGACTGATTAAAAGAGTTCTTGTTGATGAATAAACTGGTGATAATATCTGAGAAGATATTGGTTGAAGAATAGAGAGTAGTACATGGAAGGGAAAATATGACCATGATCATAAACTGGTTCTTGATTTCAGGCATAAAGAATGGGAACATTTTCTTTTACATGCAAGAGTGTTAGAGAATGGAATAAATTACCAGAGTAATGCGAAACAACTGAAAAAAACTGATAACAAATTAGTGAAATGGAAAGAGGGTGTGAAGGGAAATTGCCGCCCATATAAATGATCCATCAGAAATAATTTATTTTCCTTGTTAGTGCCACTAAGATCCATGTGAACACTAATGGCCTGATTATTTCTACAGATTAGTGTAATCATGAGAACTGGGAGGAGGGGTACTGGAAGCCCTCCTTAGCTAAAATACACTTGTTAGATTTAGTGCATTTAAACACAGGAAAGACATGACTGTATTTTTTATTTTTATTTATTTTTTACTTATGGCTTTACGCCTTGTCGACATCGAGGTCATTAGAGGTGGGATAGGACTAGGGACAGGAAGGAATTCGTTATGGCCTTTTTGAAGGAAGAATCCCAGCATTTGCCTGTAGTAATTTGGGGAAACCATGGAAAACCCAAATCTGGATGCCGGATGGGGATTCGAACCGGCATCCTTCCGAATGCGAGGCCAGAGTGTTAACCGCTCACCCACCATGCTCAGTGACATGACTGTAGTGCGATTTGTCTGTGAAACATCCAAGTTAGGTTCTGTATAATTATTTTTGTTTGTGAAATATGTATTTTATGAGGTGTGGATTGGGGACTGACCCAGCATTCACCTAGATGATTGTGAAAAGCAGCCTAGAAACTGCAATCAGGGCAGGTGATACGTGGGGACCAGGACTCAAGCCAGATCCCATTGTACCTTGCCAATCCAGTATGGTGGCACCTTAATGCATGCAGCCACATTAGTGGCAAGAAATAAGTTTTTTTTTTTTATTAGTAACACCTTTTGGCAAAAATAATTGTGATAAATTCACAATGCCTAAAATAACTTATCTGTTAAGATTTTAGCAGAAATTAAGCAACTACAAAAATATCTAAAGAATCTGAATAATACTTAAACTAGGTGCACAAAATGCCAAATAAATCTACAATAAGTGTAAAGCAACACATACAACAAATAATAAAAATTCCATCAGTTCACGAAATAAGTAATCTAATCTTCTCAAGTGTGAATTGAATCACCATCATTTAAATGTTTACACTTTTACAAACTGTCGTGTACACCCTATTCCCAAAGCTGTACTTATTTGAAAGCAAAGCTCCATCTACTACCAGAATGCTAGGCTTGTCATAGTTTTAATTGAAGGTTGCGGATGTGTTGCAATGAGTCTGTGAAGTGTGTAATTTATGTTCATGGGATAAGTATTTTTTATTTGTGAAAGCAGAAGTTGGGAACCATACCAGAATTTGTCAAGGCGAATGCAGAAAACCATCTAAAAACTTCTATCTGGATGGTGAGCATGTAGGGGTCAGGATTTGAACAGGTGCCCGTCGTACCTCCTCGATTCAGTGTAGTCAAGGCGAATGCAGAAAACCATCTAAAAACTTCTATCTGGATGGTGAGCATATAGGGGTCAGGATTTGAACAGGTGCCCGTCGTACCTCCTCGATTCAGTGTAGTGGTGCTTAAACATGTGCAGGAACATATGAGTTCTTTACTGTAAATAAGGAGGTCAAATCACCCATGCTTGGTACAAGACCTGACTTTTCTCAGAAAAGAAAACTAAATGAATTTACAGGCAATAGTTAGTAGACTACAGAAGGACAATCCAATTGACTTTTAATTTGTTTCAGGACCACTTCAATTTTTTTGCAGCTGATATTTACTATAGGCAAGGGTTGTTACCCACTGATACCTACTAGAAAATAATAATATCATTTATTCAGAGCATGCAAGAAAATAGACCACTGAACCGCTGACTGATGCATCTAGAAATTTCTATAGCTATGTTAAAAAACTGAGGAGAAATATCTAAATAGATAAAAACTTTTGGAATGGTTTCCAAAAGCAGTACTCGAAGAAAGCTTAGAATCAATGAAGAAAAATGTGTGCAAAGTCTTCATGCAACAACTGAACAAGAAGAGCGAAGATGTTACAAAAAGCTGGGTCACAAAGAGAGACAAAATGTTGAATGTCCCATCGGAAAGAGGTTTTACCATTACTAGTGCTTCAGACGTCCATGAAGATATAGGAGATGGTGACGATGTCCAAAGGGAGTGAAGAGGTGATGTCTGGTACCAGATGGAAATCTTCCAGCAAGGACGAAGTCTTGCTGTATGAAGTCTTCATTTTTCAGACAGCAGCAATGAGGTGATTTCTTTTCAAGAGTCAGACGATAGCTTTGAATCATTCAATGATCTTGAATCAAGCACATCTGATGCAGACGCTGTCCCCTCATGATACTCTCAAATAAAATCATAAAATTTCAAATTATCTGGAAGTACCAAGGGTGCTTTTACAGCTGGCGATTTTGTGATGGTCAACTATGAGAGAGTGCCTGGAAAAGTGAGCGAAGTTGAGGATGAGTGATATGAAGTGAGAATCATGGAGTGATCGAAGTTGCACTGGAGATGGCCAGCTAGAGCAGATGAAATTTTGTACAAAAGGAACGAGGTTTTATACATCATTGACCCATCAACTCCAGTTGGAAAAATGAGGGCTGTTTGCAATCAATGACCTAGATGAAGCTGCCAAAATTTTGTAACATTGTTTTAGAAAAAGTTTTAATAAATTTTTATTGGGTAACTTTATGAAAATAGTTTTTTTCTCTTGAATTTCTAGGCAGAAACACATCTGGCACATTATTTTTTTTTTTATTTTTACTTATGGCTTTACGCCTCACCAATGTTGAGGTCATTAGAGGAAGGATGGGACTGGGTACTAGGAACGGGAAGGAATTCGGCTATGGTCTTTTGAAAGAAGCATCCCAGCATTCACGTGGAGTGATCTGGGGAAACCACGGAAGAGCCAAATCTCGATGCCCGGATGGGGATTCAAACCGGCGTCCTCCTGAATGCGAGGCCAGAGCATTAACCGCTCACCCACCATGCTCGGTTTGATATTAAACATTTAGGTTTCCATAATATGTCATTATGTAGGAGAAGAATACATCAAAACAGTTTGTCTGGTGTGGGGAAAACCTTAAAATATGTCACAAAGGAACCTCCTCCTGTGAGACGCAAGTTTTATTATTTAAAAATCCTCTTTCTTTTGGCATATAAATTACATTCGACTTTTCATTAATTTAAAATTCAACTTACTGTAGCTACAGCAGGCGTACTGGTATCTCACTAAACAGTTTATTTTTAATTAGGTTTGTTTAAGTGCTGAGAACATTGTTTGCTAGTTATTTTTCTCTTAATGTTTGAATTAAGACTGCTTTAATAGTTCATCAAATATTATTGTCTGCAACTTAATGTGACATCAGAGCCATTGGCCAATTATGTTCTGAAACATTAGATTTCAATTTATTTTCTCACTATATAAAGTGTATATCAAAGTGATTGTATTTATTTTTAGAAACCATTTACATTTTATTCATCCTTGGCATTAAACTTTCAACATTACCATAACACTCGATACCGGTCCAGTTTTAACCTAAATCTTGTCCAATACAAGAGAAACTTTTATAGGTTTAAATGAACGACTAAAGGCCTTGTTCCACTTCACAAACCAGCAGTAGTAAGTAAGGCATTAATTAGTGGAGACAATAACATATTCATCCTGTCAACTTTACAAATAGAAATCCTTGTGATGCGTATTTATGTCATCAGACAAAAAAGGCTATTAATAGGCTACAAAAACATCCTAAATGTTGCAAGATATCACATATGAAGATGAAGACAATTGGACGTATCTTACCAGCATCCTCACGTATAGATCATCCACACATTGGATGGTTATTGGATGAAGAATTGGGATTGGTGTCTGGAACGGTAAAGACCATAAGCTGACATTTGGTTGCAGGTGCAAGGGAGTGGAAGATTCGGTTAGGGATTGAAGTAAATTACCAAGTAATGAAAAATTTATAAAAAACACTGAAGATTTTAAAATACATACAGGGCAAGAGTTGGTGGGTGGGTGATGAGATTTAATTAAATTAAATTAAGATGAAAAAGAAGACATGGGAAAATAGGTGTGTAGCTATATTGGCACATATGATCCATCACAATTAAATTCAAACAATTAAAATTTGTATTTCAAATGTTTCTATCATTTACAGAATCCAAATATTTTCAAATCCTTCAGAGAAATATTATAGATATATATATAAAAAATATACGTGTGTTTTCCAATATTTCACTTTTCAGCCACCACTACCTAGCGCAGATCACAGGTGTTTGTGTGCGGAAGTTGCATGGAGCTTCCTGTCATGCACAATGTTAGCCGAATGCTGATAGCTGTGGGGATGTGGGAGATATGATGATTAAAGTTGGTCAATGCAGGGCGTTTTCATATTTCGACCAAAAATTTGTGTCTTCTTATACATCTCTTTCCTGCCACAACTACATAGCATAGACCATTGGTGTTTGTGTGTGGTAGTAGATCCTGTCTCCTGTCGTGCACTATGGTTGTTAGATGTCGGTAGCAATGGGGTGTGGAAGATATGGGGGTTGAAAGTGGTCGACCTGCGGCAATTTAATTTTTCTGCCAAAGACGCATGTGTCTTGGTGTATCACTTTTCAGTGAAAACTATCTATCGCAACTCATTGGCGTTTATGTGCGGTAGTAACACAGAGTCACCTTTTGATCACAACATTGCCTGAATTTCAGTAACTATTACTATTACTCCACGATTCACTAAAAGTGTTTGGCGGAGGGTGCATTGCACCTATCAGGAAAGGTAATGGTTTGGAAGGGATATGGCAGGTGGCGCCCATGGGCTATTGTGAGGAACCATCCCAGCATTCACCTGGAGTGATCTAGCGAAACCATGGAAAACCCAGATCAGGATGGCCGGAGTGCTTTATCGGAAGCTACTCCTGTCCGATTTTGTGTTTACTCGGCCGGTAAATCATTTCTATTCCACTCCCTAATCGCTTGTGGAAAAAATGAGCAGAGAAATGAATCGGTTCTGGCCCTGATTTCTCTTATCTTATTTCGTGGTCATTCTGAGTATGTGGGAGTGTGGGTGATATGGTGGTCGAAATTGGCCGATCAAGGATAAATTCGTATTTCGACGAAAGTCTTGTGTCTCCGCATATAACACTTTTCTGCCACAACTACATAGCATAGACCATTGGTGTTTGTGTGTGGTAGTAGAATCCTGTCCCTGTCGTGCACTATGGTTGTTAGATGTCGGTAGCCATGGGGGTATGGGAGATATGGGGGTTAAAAGAGGTCGACCTGTGACAATTTCATATTTCTGCCTAAGACGCATGTGTCTTGGTGTATCACTTTTCAGCGAAAGCTATCTATTGCAAATCACTGGCATTTGTGTGTGGTAGTAACACATAGTCACCTTTCGATCACAACGTTGGCCGAATTTCAGTAACTATGGAGTGTGGGAGATATGGTGATTGAAAGTGGCCGAACAAGGATATTTTCGTATTTCGACCAAAGACATGTGTCTCTGCATATGTCACTTTTCTGGCACAACTACAAGCATAGACCAATGGTGTTTGTGTGTGATAGTAGAATCGTGTCTCCTGTCATGCGCTATGGTTGTTAGATGTCAGTAGCTATGGGGGTGTGGTAGATATGGGAGTTGAAAGTGGTCGACCTGCGGAAATTTAATTTTTATGCCAAAGACGCATGTGTCTTGGTGTATCACTTTTCAGTGAAAACTATCTATCGCAACTCACTGGTGTCTGTGTGTGGTAGTAACACAGAATCACTTTTCGGTCACAACATCGGCTGAATTTCAGTAACTATGGGAGTATGGGAGATATGGTGGTTGAAATTGGCCGATCAAGGATATTTTCGTATTTCGACAAAACCTTGTGTCTCCACATATAACACTTTTCTGCCACAACTACATAGCAAAGACCATTGGTGTTTTTGTGTGGTAGTAGTATCATGTCTCCTGTCGTGCACTATGGTTGTTAGAAGTTGGTAGCTATGGGGGTGTGGGAGATATGGGGATTGAAACTGGTCGACCTGCAGCACTTTCAAATTTCTACCAAAAACGTACGTGTCCCTGTGTATCACTTTTCAGCCAAAACTATGAAGTGCAGATCAATGGTCTTTGGGTGTGGTAGTAACACAGAGTCACCCATCAATCACAGAACATTGGCCGAATTTCGGTAACTTTGGGAGTGTGGGTGATATGGTGGTTAAAAGTGGTCGATCAAGGATATTTTTGTATTTCCTCCAAAGACATGTGTGTCCGTAAATTTTACTTTGCTGCCTGAACTACATAGCGCAGATGACTGGCATTTTTGTGTGGTAATATTGTTGATCCTCCCATCATGCACTATGGTTGTTAGATGTCTGTAGCTGTCAAGCCAAATTCTTTACAAACATGAACCAAGTCGTGGGTACCAGCTAGTATAAACTAATATTTTGATGAATTTGTTTAAACCAAAAATTATAAGGTGCAAGAAAGGATAAAAAAAATCTTGTAATCAGGACATTTAGAGCATTAATACGACAATTTAAAAAGTGCAGCTAGACCATGGATGATAAACGATGGGTTTCTCTGCTTGCTATAGATCCAAATACACACATTTTTTACAACTTTTAACCAGCGATTTATCATAAATAAAGATCCATCAGGTCATATTGCTTTAGGTGAGAAACAGAAGGTGTTAAAACATACATCCAACTTTTCCACTTGCTGGTATTTCTAAACTGAAGACCTCTTATGTTAGTATTTCCTCCCAACTCCAAAGACTGCCGCTACCTCCTCTGCACTATCCATCACAGCCATCTTGAATTTCGTTCATCTAATGAGCCTCAGTGTATCCCTCACTATGTGCACCATCTATTCACATCAATAAGGTTTATAACAGAAATATTTTAATAGATGTTTTTTTGTGTGTGTTGTAAGCTGCCTTCTTATATATGAGCAATTCTGTTACGATCAGTGATGGATCTACGAATTTTCTGAGCTGGGGCAAAAACTTTGAGATTGCTGCTCCTTCAAACATTATTTTGCCAACACCCCCCCCCCCTTCCAGTTGCTGCCTGGGGCAGGTGCTGTGGTTTGCCCCCCCACCCCTTCCTGCCCTAGACCTGGCACTAGTTGGGATATTTGGTTAGAGAATTCTGGTCAGAACGTATACACCTACCATGGATACCAACACAACATGGAAGGAAGTATTTATTTTGAGCTGGATTGCAGCTGTCAAAGAGCAGGTACTGTTGAAGATTAGTCGGTTTAATGTAGACAGAAGTATTGATGTGACCAATAAAGAGAGATAAACCAACATCTAGGAAGGTGCTATGAGTATGAGAATAGGAACAAATGAACTTCAAAATGTGGTATGAATTGAAGTTACTAAGGAAGACTATCCTTCCTATGTGTCCATATTATAAAGATACAGGAAACAAACCCGAGCTAGTTGAGTTTTTCTGTTAATTTTTTAGAATGTTAAGTAGCTGGACAAGGCAATGTTTGGAAGAAATAAATGGAGGCTGCAGTGTAGATTTGTCAGATATGTGTGAAGTTGAGATGAAGTGGTAGAGACAGACTAGCAGTGACATGAGATTTGTAACTTGTGGGCATTTTCCTCAGATGATTTTGAGCATTGATGTTTAGTAACCATACAGAAACCTACAGTGCACACTGCTTATAAGTAACCATATGTAGAGGCAAAGAGAATCTTGTGGTGGATAATAAGTGCTAGTCTGTGAAGGAAACGTATTGCTGTAGAACAGGATGTGTTAGAGTCAAGTATGATTTGTAACAAAAGGGATACAATGCTGGTGGACAGCCAGAAAAGGGATTTTTGATAATGAGATCATTGGGAGAAATATAAAGAGAAATTCAAGCTCGTAGAAACATGATATGGACTGCTGTTTGGAAAGTTGCTGAGCAGATGAATATTTACTAATTTGTGCTGTGATATACTGGGGATGGATGAATAAATAAATAAATGTCATGCTGTAAGACTAAACGTTCAGTGGGGGTTTCACTATACAATTATGTCTCAGCTCTAACCGTGTGATGTTGCCTTTGGATAAATAGTTTATGCTTTGCAGGAACACGACTGCCACCTGAATTGAATTAACCCCAACTCTGGACATTATTAAAAGTCACTGTTGCTGTTGAAACTAATAATCACTATATTCTTCAAAAGTTACAAAGTCACAAACTTATGGCATCGAAATATTCACCAAAGATAATTTAACTGCAGGAACAATTAATCCATTCAAACCACACTAACCTCATGACCCCAAATTGAATTACAGTCACATGAGGAATAATAATGCTTTCACATGTTAACCTAATAATCCACAATGTTTGCCCAGAAGTTGTTCATAACCGTCCGCCTAGCCTCGCGCCTGGATCGCGCTACAAAGTAGCGTGATCTCACTCCACCTGATTTTTAAGACTGCCTGGAGGAGAGCATGGGGCTGGTATTTATAGAAAGCATGTGGGAATGCATTTTTCCTCATTCACAAGTAAAGAGTCCTACTCTGCATGGACAAAAGTAGTCTTCCGCAATTGTTGATTGCGACATCTGATGTCTTAAAATCTGTGAATAAATTCCTATCTGTCTGAAACTTTGATAGTAGTTAGGCAGGCTTATAAACGTTAATTTAAAATTTTCATATCTATCATATATTAGTCGTAAAAAAAAAATATTTTCTGTGCAATTCTAAAAATGTTCATAACTCCCAAAGTTTTAAAGCTAAGGAGCAGAAATAACTTTTTAACTTGCTTCTAATTTTCTAGTCTTTCATTTGATAGTAATATCCATTATTAGTTTATTGTTCTCTAACAGATTGAACCAAAATTATTATACAAATTTTAATTTTGAAAATGTATATCTTTTAGAATATTTAACTTACAGCTCTGAAACATGTTTTAAACAATTCTACGTCTCATTTTCATTAAGAACCATTACTCTCTAACTAATAACAACACTTTGTAGTTTTCTCATTATTTCAATAATCTTAAAATTTTCTTTTCCATCCAAATTCTTATGTTCTTGTTACCGGAAAAAAGCCATATTAGTCCATAATTTTCTTCCTGGGGTGTCAGCCAAAATATTGCACCAATTCAAAAACCAACTGCAGTGTTATCCTTCAAAAAAATTCTTCTTTAATTAATTCCCTTCTAATTTTGACTATTTTACCACTTTAATGTAATTTTCATACTGGTTCCAAAAAGCCTCATATCTCTTCAGGGAAACCTTCTATCTGTAAAGTTACTAACTTCATTCTACTAATTATAGTCATAAATAGCTCTAAAAATAAAGGTAACATTTTTAATTTAAAAAAAAATGTTATGAAACAGTCTGAATCTAATATACTAGATATGTTGATACTATGTTCTGACTTTCTATAACTGTTCAACCTGAAATATGACTTGAATTATGCAAGCAAATGACCTCAAACCTGATCTGCAATGTAATTTAAAGGAACTCGCTGCTCTACAAACATTTTATGTAGTTACAACATTTTAGGTTACCTTACAATGCTAATCATGATTACTCACTGACTCTACCCTGTCAACTTCACGTTTTATTGTTTAAGATTGGTTTAAACCTAAAAATGTATACATGTATGTATTTCTATGAGCGGTCTGGAGACTTAGATTGGAGGGTTCCCCAGTTTCAGTCATGATTTAGACTGGTATTTCCAAAGGTCCTTGACAAAGCATTCATGTTTGGTGCAACCTGCAGTGTGGGGTGAAGTACACGAGAACACTTCCACAGTTCCCAATAGCTGTAGATATCCTGTATCTGGTGGGATTACCGAGTTTGATTGGTTTGTCATCACAAGAGGTGCATTGTGTGGCAAATCAAAAACTGTCACATAGTGGCTGAACAATCCTTCATGGTCTCCTGGCCAGCAATGCCATATGATGAAAAGAATTTCTGCTGTTTATAGGACTTCCTGCTGTTATCTACATATGTAGATACGGGTAAGGAAAGAGAGAGGAACTGTCGCTTAACCCAGGTGATGGCAAGATGATCTAGAAACAGCAAAAACACAAATATATATATATATAAAATATGTTTCAATTTAAAATACATATGATCCTAATAAAATTAAAAAATGGAACGATTAAAATATGTATATAAAAATATAAATTTGATTATAAATACTAATAATAGTAAGCGGTGCAGGTAAGGAAAGAAAGCAGAGATAATAGCAGAAGTGGGGAAGGGAGAGGAAGTGAGGCCTGGGAAAAAGAGCTCTAATTTAGGCATGGTGGACACCTAGTGCCCAGTATGTACTTGTAGGCCGGCCCCCCCTCAAGTACAGAGGAACTGGTACTTGCAGACATGAGTCTGACAGTATGAATTGTGAATCAAGAATTAAAGCTGTTACTTTTCTGTGTTACAGCATGTGCAACAACAGGAAGTTTAGGATTTTCAATGAATACCATTTGCCTTTGGCCGTTCATCCTTATGAATAATTGGTTGGCAATAAGATCAATGTATGAAGCAGGTTATTTGATGCAAGTAAGTTGGTGAATGACATGAGAACTCTCAAATAGCGTGCCCAACAAGGGAAAAGGTGTCTCCAGTGGTTGGAATGGTGAAACCAGCTGGATGTACATTACAGGACTTACAATGGAGTCTTTTGCAATGAGGTCTATTGAAGCAAGTTCTGGGGAAGATAGGAAGGTTCTTGGTGAGTATAAATACCACTTCAGAGAATAATTCAAGGAAATTATATCCGATAACTGGGCTATTTCTTCAATTCTGTCCTGAAATGAGAATTATTATCTCACATAACTTGCTTCCTTGAGCCCCATAACCTGTCAGCATTTGATCCATAAGAATCAACCTGAGTCCTTCCCTAACAACTCATCATCAGTGTTTACATTTTGATTTTTTTTTATCATATATACTTCAGCTGGAAAGATACAGATTTTTTTCTGTGAATATGTTTCCCTACTGTTGTTCTTACTCTGAAATTTTCTGCATGTTAACTGCCACTGTACAGGGACTAATCAGTTACTCTCCAATTTCCACCCCGTCCACTTCAGGTTCTTTTGTTGATGAAGGTTTTAATAACAAAAATTTCTATTTTTTGTGTTTATGTTTTTGCTGTTTCTATCCTGACATGCCTTGCTAATCAGCTTCTTTTAATTCCCATCATGTATATATTGTGTATATATCTTCACTATGTAAATTCAAATAATGATATAAAATGTAACACAACATAAACAAATGTAAAACATTGAAAATATATATTTTTCTATCTTTATTTTATAGTTTGAGTTAGTACAGTATATTAAATAACACTGATAGTGTAACTAAATCCTATCGAAAAGAAACTACTTTGATGAAAGATACATATGCAATCAGAAAATAAAAGATACTAAAAATCAGTTGTGTTTGCATTGATACTTTATTCACATATTTATCATAAACAGTTTCCAGCTATTGGTTAGGTCGTCTGCTTTGTGCACAAGTCTCTTCTTTTTATTCTTATTTCCTACCTCCTCTCTGTCACCACCTAGGTCCAGTCTTCTTCCCTCTTCTGCACACACTCCTCTGCTCCTCTTAGACATCTATCCCTTGGTCTTCTTCTGGGTTGTTGTTAAGTGAGTATGAAGCTAGGAGTTGGCCTCAACACTGCTTGAACTTATAAAATGTGGATGTGCTTACTTGAATGAGAAAATCGAGTTTGATGGTCACCACGTAGAAATCTTTTGTGTTAACTTGGTGGCTAAGCAAAACTAAAGTTCCGACTCTTAATAATGTTATTTGACTGTTCACCTGTGGTACAAAATTTCGTATCACAGCTGCCAAACACTTAAAATACCCCTCAAATGTGAAAGGGAAAAGTAAAAATGAGTATGCTCTTACAAAGGTTTGCTACCAGATTATATGAATAAGGCAATCAGACTACATTTGCTTAGATGATCACAGATCAGGTAAACTTACGAGAGAAAACAAACTCTCATCTGACCCCCTTACTCCAATGAAAGTTCAACTATGGCATTATTAGACTGCACTACATTACCGACCATGAGGAGATGCTGACTCTACCAACAATGCATCCACCATCACACTCAAAAGTGCTGGAAGAGTGAGGGCCAAACCACTATGGCTGCTCTCTCCTAAATGTGTCCAATGATTTTGTGACATCAGCAAAAACTTTTGAAAATTAATATCTCAGAAGGTATTTAATCTCTTAACTTGTAATTGACATGTTGTCTTTCTAGTATCTTATTCCATCTATTTTAACCTATTTTAGTCCTCAAAAAGGTTTATATCAAATTAATTCTAAATTTTCTTAAGTCATGAATCTAGGCGCACAATACATTTCTAAAAATCTCATTTATCTTACAAATGCCTTGATATATCTACAGAAAGCAATATATCATTTTAATCCTCTCGATTTTGTGTATATCCTGAAATTAATTTCTTACTTCTAACTTTCTTACTTTAAATTTTTATTTTTCTTCTAATTAAAAGTCCTAATAGTACATTGCCTAATTAATTGATTTTATGTTAAAAATATTCTAGAGGGTGCTGACTATAACTGCTGATAAAAGCTTTACTGTAACCTTTCATGTTTACTAGTTATTTCAAATTCTAGTTTGCTTCCTCCTGACTGCATGGTTTACAGATATCAACAAATCACAACATCTATTAAATTTTTCAGGGTATGATGAATACATTTTAAAATGATTCTCATCAAAAGTTCTAACAGTGAAAATGAAAGCAAGAAAAACTAGCATGGTTGAAAAGCTACTTTAACTGAATTCCTATCTTCCACATAAGCAGCCTTGAAACAGAACTATAAAATGTGTTACTACTTGGAATAGCTAGTGTAAATGCTTTTCAGTAGTTGTTCTCTGATTTACACCTACTACCTACTCCTCTATGGTTTTAACAAGCTCATGGATATGTTATATTGTTTACCTTGAATATTATTTCATGATTTTTTATTTTTTTCAATTTTCTCTGCTCCTCCATTCTCTTAATGTGCCAATACCATCTTAGTTTGGCTATCTTTATCATTTCCTGAATAGCAGAGTTTCCCAAAGTGGGGTATGTGAACCCCAGGGGTTCACCAGTTGATTGCAGGGGTTTCGCGATAAGATTTACGTAATGGTGAATCTCAAGTGTATAACACACATAATGGTTAATATCGCTCATTGTTGCCAATATTGGAGCTAAAAATAAAAAAAGGTCACCACTTTTTTGTTAAGGGGGTTTTGCCATTGCTGGGAAATTTTATAGAGGTCCTGGAGAAACACTGCTGTATAAGGTGCTTCCATCTTGCTAATATCCCGGTTCTTCAATATCCAGATTTCAGCACTGAATGTTAGTATAGGAACATGGTATGTGCAATATGTTACACCCTTACTTTTTTGTAGTGCAACTCTGTTCCAGATCAGCATTCTGATTATTCTTAAAAATGTCTCTGCCTGCCGCTCTCTTTCACTTATCTTGCCATCATTCCTTCCACTTTCCTTTACAAACTTCCAAGGTATTTGAAACTATTCACATTCTTCAGCTATTTTCCTGCCATCATGATCCCCTGATTAACCTGTTCTCCTTTCTGATTGTTATTATTAGGGTTCAGATCTTTATGACAAGCCATACTTTTTTCCTGCCTTATTTTTGAGCTGTAATGCTGAATAAAACGGTGATTAAACATTGCTGATTGTATTTTAAATAGCATATAAATGCATATTCAGGCTATTTTAATAGTTTTTGCCATATTATGATAATATTTATGGTCATATTTTGAGGAAAATATTTGGTAATTTTTTAATAGTACTGGGAATTCACCATATACAGATGAGAAGAAATTAAGATAGTTATTCACAAAACTGTACTCCTATTACATTGGAGGTACAAACAAAACTAATTGTCAAAATTGGTCAGAATTCACCAGTCAAGAAATAAAGTTATAGGTACATTATTGTCACACTCTAATGTAATATTCTGCCCGCCTTTATCTCGACAATGCAGCAGCAGCATGTCTGTGTCGATCAATGTCTCAATGAAATACTTTTGAAAATAATCCTCAGCCATCATTAAAACGGCAATGGATCAGTGAGTAGGCCTACCACCATGCTAAAACAAAATTTTCTGAAAGTGTGAAGTTATGTAAGAGAACTTGGAGAGGAGTATTTTAGTACAATTGAAAGAGTTCTATTCTGTAAATTATGTGAAATTAAAGTGACTTCAACAAAATGATTTAAAAATAATTTCCCAAAGGTGCAGTGAGTGCACGGAAGCAAGCAAATTATACTGTCTGCATGAAAGTGACAATACTAGATAAAATGAATGATGTATAATTGAGTATATTTTGATGTGTAGTAAATTTAAGTGTTTGGTCATATTTTCTTATTTTTATGTCGCATTTACCCATGTTTAACGTCACACTTTCCTGCATATTTCTCTATTTTTTTTAGTCATAAAGATCTGAACATTAGTTATGATATACTCAATTTTCTTCACATTTTATGTTTGTTAAAATGAAGTGTATTGTTAATGACATGGTATTTTTTTTAAATACCTATTAGCTGTACCGTTTTATAGAATACTGGCAGTTGCCCACTGTTTCACCTGACCTAGTTGTGTGGTGCAATGTGTTTAACGTTTTATCATCATTATTTTCAAGTAGCAATTATTACACTGGAGAAGGAGGAAAAATCTAAATGTCTTGTAAGAACTCTGATTTTTGTTGGCTACGTTCTTATGCCCAGAGTTTCTCCAGTTACAAGAAAGTTATGATTTACATTTTCTGTATATTTTGTTGTAACATAATTTTCTAAATATTAAGAAATTAAATAATAAAATGTCCAGAAAGCTATGTGAAAATTAGGCATTTTAAAATATTCTACATAAATATTATTTTAACCAGCTGAAAGTGTAATGTAACGCTGAAAATTTAAGAAAATAACTAAACAAATGTTTAGAAAGCTACATGAAAATTAGGAATTTTAATATGAAGAAGAAATATTTCACATAAATGCAATCAAGTTTTAGTATCAATACTAAGCAAGAACTTTGGTAGGATTCCATTTGAGTTTTGTAATGTACCAAAAGTAAATATCCCAATTTATCGGAGTGTTAATATTTGCAGCAGTGGTATGGTTCATGTTTTCCATGTATTCTAAGGTGCTATTCATCAGAATATTGAAGAAATAAATAATCAAAGTTACGTAGTTTAATATTTATCTGTAATGAAGTGTGATCTTTGGTGGACATCTTCTGAAAGTAAGAAAAGAGTGTTTATGTTAGATGCAGTCTGATCTGTGGTGCATGGTCAGATTATCATTTCTTACTTCCTCGACTAGTGACTTAGGGTGATAAAAATATATTGCAGATTCTAAGCTAGACCATAAGATTTCAAGCTGATAAAGCCCATCTACAGAAATATATACTTAGAGAAGAGACAATACATAAAGAATTTTGTCATATAAAATTAAGAAATAAATTGCTTAAACAACTTCCTGAAAAGTCTACTGCAAAAGCACTAATTGAAGGAATGGATAGTAAAGTAAAAAATTAAAACAATTAACAATGTTTATGGATAGGAACTTGAGAAATTGAAAAAGGCAAGAAAAGTTCTGCAGGAGTAAAAGAAAAGTACTTGTCATTTAATCCAGCAGTAGTCAGAACTGCATTCTCACGTGTCTTGATCTCACATTATTCTGAGCAATAAAACATTAAAATTTGACCTATATATTTTCAAAATATTCTGGTAGACAGTAGGATCTTCATGCCTCAACTACTTAAATAAAGTGCTGGGTGAACTCTTCACCAACTTCCTGTCTCCTGATGACTCATAGCCCAGCTTTAACATATCAGAGTAGTAACTTTCATGAAAAATCTAGCTGTCGTTCTGAATCTCCTCAGATTTATTGTATTGATCACATAGTGTCCCAAAACATTCCCCTGCATGGACCTGAGCAAATCACTGTAGACCATTTTTGTTACTTCTGTGATTCATCCCCTAATTATTCTTTTTAACAACTGAAGGAATTTCAGATCAATCCTCACCACCTATCAGTGAAAAACAGCAAACAAAATTCACTAACAAATGATATACCGATATATTTTTATTTTACATCTTCAACAATCAATCCCACAAAATTATAATCATACAAAACCTTAAATATCGTATTGACTGTCTAACATGGTAGA
>JARYHS010007227.1:0-13000 GCA_031002005.1 Vandiemenella viatica
CATTCAATTTCCTGTGCATGATATTGTACATTCCTGCTACTGCTCAGCAAATGTACTGAACAAATTGTTTTCAGAAGCCAATATATTTTAGAAATCCGTATAGACTTTTAGCATAATCCAAGCTGAAACTGAGAAATTTTGGATACTTAGATGTCAACGGCTTCTGCAGCGTAGTAACAAACACATTATCGTCGCATTAAGAGGAGGGTTGCTGGTTCGAGTCTGGCTGTTGAATATGTGTTTTTAATTAAATATCATATTTTTGTTCCTCTTTTCTGTATTGGTGATGAATCATTTCTCAACGAAGAATCAACTGATACTATTCTAAATCACCCATTTTTAGGAAAAGAAATTTTGGTTTGGTTTCTTCTGAGAAAAATATTTACACATTGAATTAATTAAATAGGATTAGTAGCGTAGGGAACTTCCGCTTTAAAATGTTATATTTGAGGGAAAAAGAATATATTCCTTTAATGACTCCAACAGTCACAATAGTATTTTTTTTTTTTTTTTTTTTTTTTTAAAGAACCCTAAGTTTTAGGTGAAAAGACAAATAACTCATTTCTAGCAACTCTAGTTGACCTATCGGAGGGTCAACTGCTGTTGGCGGAAACAAATTGGGAAGAGTCGAGATTCCAATCGGAGAGAGCTAGCCGTGACCAAACAAATGTCTCGAGATTACCATTTGGGGAACTGAGAAATGGCTTCTGTCCAAAGAACACCCAAAGCTGCCGGAATTCTTAGACCTTGGAAATAATTTCCTTTTTTTTTTGCGAGAAGAAATTTTATTACAACCGAACTTGTAAAAAGACCCAAAAAAGATTAGGGAGGCGATACATGAATGGGAAAAAGTTCAGGGATCGCATGTTTCCCCAGTTCTTATTATGTTTGCCTTCGTCAGTTAATCTTAAATCTAAATAAGAAACTAACCTGTTGATTCCAAGACAGTGAATTATCACGTGCAGTTTAAGGAGGTAAATAAAAACTGTGCAGTGTGAGTCAACCCTCGCATAATTGATGTTTCACAATCTAATGTTGTAAAAAAGACGGCAGATGCTTGGCTCAAAAATGAATGCTTGATGTATTTTCGGGTTAGGTAATAAATATGGGGAACGATCTGGTGGCTCAGTGGTTAACACGCTTGCTTAAGTTCGCTACCCCGGTCACGGGTTTAGGAATTCTTAAGAGTTACGTTTGATCATATGAGCTATGCCACGTCATTCCATGGTTCGGATTCCACGTTAAACTGTAGGTCCCAGAGGAAAGAAACTGGCCGTCCTATCTCTGACAGAATGGCTTAGTATGACTCCTTCGGCAGGATCCAATCAACCTTCGGGTTGTGGACTAAGTTTTTGTTTTGTTTTTGTTTTTTTTTTTTTTTTTTAACTGCTTAACGTCTCTTAAAAACGAGGTCTTCAGAGACGGGAAAGGATGAGCGGCAAGGAATGTGAAGGAATTCGGCCATGGCCTTTTAAAGGAAGCATCCTGGCATTTGCCTGGAGTGATTTGGGAAACCATGGAAAACCCAAATCTGGATGCCCGGACGGGGATTCGAACCGCCGTCCTCCCGAATGCGAGGCCATAACGCTAACCGTTACACCACCAGCCTCGGTGACTAAGTTACGTTAATAAATACGATTCCACGGCTCTATAACGCAGCAATATGTGTTCGCTAGTGCCATTACTACAATCAGGTGAATTTAGATCACGTCCAATAAATAGTACTTCGTATATCGCAAAGTTACCTAAAAAACCTTCAACATATTGTTATCAGGTTACAAGTTGTATTAGAAACAACTATTCCCAGTATTATAGCTGTTATTAGATGGTTAATTTTTTTATACTAATATAATAAATAATTAGTCCACGATCCAGTTTCAAATGTTAACCTGTTTTTATTGCTAGTAAGGAATCCGACTTCAAAATACAGTTCACATATAAACACAAAACTCCAATGATTACATAAGGCACGTCTTCCAAAGACAATACTACCAAAACTTTTCGTTCAACACTGTCTTTGGCCGACGTAAACTGAGTCTGTAAAAACTGTCTCTGAGTATCTGTTGGTTGCTTTATATAAGTTCCATCGAAATTTCTAGAACACTACAAAGGCTTCCGACAGATATTTCTCGAACATTAACAATACTTAAACAATTTATAACATATTAAAAGCAATCAGAATTGATACATAATCATTTACAATCATTGCAAAAAGCTTAGAAATAAAAATTAAAGATACTTAAACACAAAATTATCCACATAAATCATTTTTAACTGTAGTAAATCGTCCTTTAAACATCGTAGCTTGCCTTAATATTTGGAATTACAAATATTTAAGCAATTCTCTGGCATAGTTCTGTTCTTAAACATATTAAATGGTATTTATATAATTTCTTTTCGCAAAACGAAATGTGTTTACACTGACTTTAAATTACAAGAGAATAATCCAAAAATCATATTTATTCAAACTCTCGCTTGCTACAAATACTTCATAAAACAAAATTACAGTTAAAGTTTAGGATTGAGGGCTGTTACACTGTGCTCGCTAATTCGTTTACGCAGAAGCTCAAATTTGTGCTGTTAACTCAGGGAAAAATTATTAAAGAAATGTTGGAAGCGTTGAATCTTCCTACACCTTCTCGCAATTTATTGTGTATGTCAATATTTTAAACATGTCTTAGCACATAATTTGTTTTTTTCCACCCTTTGAAACTACCATTAATTCCGAATATTTTATGGTAGTTGGTGTCCAATAGGCACACCTTAATATAGTTCACGTAACTTCTCACCAAGCAAGTGGTGCAGCCTAACATGTTTATTTACAGACTGCTTTTCTTGAATGTAAGTGTATAAATAAACTATGATACAAAACCCTTAACTGAATGCCATAGTCGATCTGTTTACAGATTTAAATACAGCGTCATCACAAATATAGGTTTAACATTTCGACTGCTAGAAGGCTTGCGTCAAATAATATGACAGGGGTGACCAACCCAAATGATCTTGAAGGCCACTTTGGAAATGCATCATAACTCCGCGGGCCGTATATAATATCATATATCCCCTTATTAGATTTATCCCACTACAGACATTTTTTAAAAGTGAAAAATTGAAACATAATGAGTTATTATTATTGTGTTTCCTATTATTCTTACATGTAAATATAGATAATATAATAACTATGATACTTGTTCAGTCTGCCAGTAAAGGCCCCTGCCAGGCAGACCTCAAACACAACGCGCCTGCACGCCGGGATACATATACGACTCCAAACAGGCGCAAAACAAACCAGGAAAACAAATAGAATCATCTAGAAGCTAAGTGGGACTATTTCTTACAGAGGTCGCCGTACTACCACACAACGGAATTCCTGCGCCAGGCCGCCTATATAAGCGTAGCCGGCCGCTCCACCGCCAGTTCCGGCCTGACCGCGGAACCAGCTTCAACTACAGAAGACCACCGGAAGTTCGCGAGAAGTAGAAGCCGTCTCTCTCTACCCCGGATCAGGACCAGGCTAAATTTCTCGACGGTCATCCGCTAACTGTACCACATTTGTTATTGTTTACCAGTGTTTTGTGTACATAGTAATAAACCTCAAGGAACCATTAAGTGTAGTTCACTTCAGTGGCGACAAGGTTGGGATAAGAACTCTCGACCATCATGGCTACGCCAGCAGCACCTACGGAATGGCAACAGTTCCTCCAAGGACTTCTACATCAGTTCTTCGAATCTCAGAGACAACTGATTGCGGAAGTCAGGAATCTCCGCCAACCCACGGACCCGCCTCCGTTCCCAGCATTCAACGACGACGTCGAAGAATGGGAGACCTACGAGAAGCGCATAAAACAACACTTCGCAATTCATCACATATCCAAAGAAGAAGACCAGCGTGCATATTTCCTTTCCTGGAACCAATCGAAGATGTATGTCTTGCTCACCAAACTTCAGCCACAAGACCCCGACACCCTCACCTTCACGACCATCTGTACGACACTGAATGCATACTACAGACGCCGGTACCATGTCGTCGCGGCCCGCGTCGAATTCTATCAATGCCGGAAGAAGCCCGATCAGACGTATCGCCAGTGGGCGGCCGAACTCCAAGGCCTTAGCAGAAAATGTAAGTTTCAAACTCGTTGTTCCCACGAATCCTACGCCGACGACATGGTGCGTGATCACATCATACAGGCTGCACCAGATGCCGCACTCCGGCATGACGCCCTCAAGTTAGAGGACCCATCCCTGGAGCAGGTCATCGAACTTGCCTACAAATTCGAAATATCTACGGCCGCAGATCGCCGCCTGGAGTCCTGGGCGGATGTGGCCGCAATCCGAACCGACGTAGAGGACACACAGGACGTCGCCGCCATCCAGAGCTCCCAGTCGCGCTCCTCCCGACACCACAACCGGGGACCGCTTCCTCAGAAGGACATCGAACCGGCCCGTTCCGGCAGGGGCACCAAGTCTCGGCAGCAGCAGCGGATCCCGCAGCGCCGACGCCGCAGCCCGCTCCGCCTACCCTCCTGCCCCGCCTGTTATTCAGCACATGAGAGGGAAAATTGTCCGGATCGTTGGGCTGAATGCTCACGTTGCGGCAAGGAAGGACACCTGGCGTCCGTCTGCCGCACCAACACCACCAATGCCAATCCCGGCTCTCGCCGCCCAGGGTCTTACCAAGACAGGTTGAGCGGCGCACCTATGGATATCAATCAGGTAGACACTTCCACAGCATCCAAACTTTTTATTGACGTTACGGTCAATGGCAAGCCCCTGCGCCTACAAGTCGACACAGGAGCAGCAGTCTCATTGCTTAATTATACTACTTATGTGCAAATTGGCTCGCCCCCCCTCTCGCCGGCCCCCAAGCGCCTCCTGACATACAACAAACAGGAAATAGCACTCCTGGGACAAGTTCACAGCAAACGTCATGTATAAGTCTGTACATCGTTCAGTCCCCTTTTTAGTAGTTAACAGTTCTCTCACAGCAGACTTATTTGGACTGGACGCTTTCCGCTTATTCGGATTTTCAATTGAGGATAACATACACCTCGTATCTCAGCATGTTCCTTTTCCTGAAGTGGACGCCCTTTGCACCGAGTTTCAGGACCTGTTCTCACCAGGCGTCGGCTGTGCAAAGGACTTCGAAGCATCACTCCAACTCCGGCCGGACGTACGGCCTCGATACTTCCGGGCACGCCAGGTACCCGTAGCGCTTCAACAACCACTTCAGGAAGAACTTCAACGTCTCCAAGACGAAGGGATCCTCCAGCCGGTGCGGTTCAGCCCCTGGGCCACGCCGTTGGTCATAGTTCAGAAGCCAGGACGCCGCTTACGTCTCTGTGGTGACTTTAAGACCACCGTCAACCCGCATCTGCTGGTAGACGACTATCCACTTCCGAGACCGGACGACCTCTTCCGTAAACTAGCAGGAGGTACCTACTTTACAAAAATTGACCTGGCAGAAGCATACCTTCAAATCCCTTTGGATATCCAGTCCCGACAATACACAGTCATCAACACTCCCTCTGGCCTCTTCCAACTCAACCGGCTCATGTTCGGCTTGGCCAGTGCTCCAGCGATTTTTCAACGGTATCTCGAACAACTTCTCCAGGATATTCCGGGATGCATCAACTATCTCGACGACATAGTCGTCACGGGACCCTCCGCTGCCGAACACATGACCAACCTCCGCCTACTCTTCCTCCGCCTCCGTGCAGCAGGATTGAAATGCAACCTTTCCAAGTGTCAATTTTTTCAACAATCCATTTCCTACCTGGGTCACATCATCGCTCAGGAAGGCATCTCCCCAGCATTTTCCTATGTGGACGCTATTTCCAACTTACCTCGGCCTCAGGATCTACATCAGTTGAAATCTTTTTTAGGCAAGATTTCATACTACAGAAAATTTATACCCTCAGCAGCACAAGTGGCAGCACCCCTGTACCACCTCTGTCGCAAGAATGTCCCGTTCCGTTGGACCCCAGCTTGCGAGACCGCATTCCACACCCTTAAACAGCAGCTCAAGTCCGCAGCATGCCTCATGCCATACACTCCAAACCTCCCCTTGATACTTGCCACAGATGCATCCGATTACGGTGTGGGGGCAGTTCTGTCTCATAAATTACCAGATGGCACGGAACGCCCCGTAGCCTTACATCTCCAAAGCCCTATCGGCTGCTCAGCTTAAATATTCTCAAATCGAGAAAGAGGCGCTAGCTATTGTTTTTGCCTGCTCCAAATTCTATTCCCTTTTATATGGGATTTCTTTTCATCTCATTACCGACCACAAGCCACTCCTATCACTATTTGATCCGTCCACACGTCTGCCTACCAAAACATCCCACCGCATCCAGCGTTGGGCACTATTCCTGTCCCAGTTCAGATATACCATGCATTTCCGTACCACCTCCAGGCATGCCAATGCAGACGCCTTATCCAGACTACCGCAGGGACCAGACCTTGCCTTCGACAAGTCGGAACTTCTGGTGTTCCAGATCGACGATGACATACAAGAAGCACTGAAGACATTTCCAGTCACGGCCTCAAAAGTCGCGGCAGCCACAGGGGAGGACCCCCTCCTCCGTGTCATCCGACACCACATCCAACACGGGTGGCAAACACGTTCCCCTCCACGCCATCATCAAGACCTCAAGTTCTACTACTCCATCCGCCACCAGCTCTCAGTAGTAGAGGGAGTGCTCCTCCGCACAGAACCAAATTCCACCCCGAGGGTCGTCGTTCCGAGATCCCTACAACCGACAATCCTCCAAACTCTCCACCAAGGACACTGGGGAATTGCCCGCACCAAATCCCTTGCCAGACGCCATGTATTCTGGATCGGCCTTACCACGGATGTCACGAAGATGGTGCGGCGCTGTACCATCTGTGCCCAACAACTGCCCCGCCCCCCTCAAAAGTTCCTTTCCTGGCCGGCACCGTCCGGACCCTGGGAACGCATTCACCTCGACTTCGCTGGCCCATTCCTAGGCCACCAGTGGCTCCTAGTGACGGATGCCTTTTCCCACTTCCCATATGTCGTCCGTTGCTCCACAATCACCACAGAGGTCACCATTTCAGCCCTCACGAAGATCTTTTCCATCGAAGGATTACCATACGCTATCGTCACAGATAACGGACCGCAATTTCGAAGTCGGGAATTCCTATCCTTCTGTACCGCCAACAATATCCAACACCTCCTCACCCCGCCCTTCCACCCCCAATCTAACGGGGAGGCGGAACGGCTAGTCAGAACATTCAAAACCCAAATGACCAAATACACCACAAGTCACAAACTCGAAGAGGCATTGACACTCTTCCTCAGTTCCTATCGAACCACTCCAGTGGGGGCCAAAAGCCCGGCGGAATTGCTACATGGCCGCCAACCTCGCACTCTCCTCCATCTCCTCTTACCCCCGCCCAAAGTACAGGTACCTTCGGGCCCATTCCGTTTCACCCCGGGCTCCCTAGTCTGGGCCCGCGGGTTTGGCTCCCGGGCCGGTTGGCTTCCGGGGGTCATCCAGCGGCCCCGGGGCCGCCAACTGTTCGACGTCAGCCTGGATGGCCGGATAGTGCGACGCCATCGAAACCAACTACGTCCCCGCTACCCCACGGCACCGTCCTCTTCCACCACGGCACGGCCATCCACTTCTTCCTCTCCTTCCCTGCCACCTCCACCACTCCTGCCGTCTAACCGTTGCTCAGGGACAGTTACAGCGCCACCAACGACGCCACAACCTGTCGGTCGCTCCGACACCCTTCAGCCGCAGCCTCTCGACCACCTGCGGGGACCATCTTCAGCGCCCCCCGTACAGCCCCCGGCCATCGACGCCGACGAACCGATGCCGTTAGCTCCACAAGTACCTCCACCACAACCTGCACCACGACGCAGGTCGGCACGCATCGCCAGGGGAACAGCTCCGTACTCCCCTGGAGGTAGCCTTCATAGTCTGCTCCAGGGCGCCGCGGCAGACGACCTCGCAGACGTCGCAGACATCGCTTCCCCCCCTCCCCCCCCGGGAGGGAGGTATGTTCAGTCTGCCAGTAAAGGCCCCTGCCAGGCAGACCTCACACACAACGCGCCTGCACGCCGGGATACATATACGACTCCAAACAGGCGCAGAGACATCAAAACAAACCAGGAAAACAAATAGAATCATCTAGAAGCTAAGTGGGACTATTTCTTACAGAGGTCGCCGTACTACCACACAACGGAATTCCTGCGCCAGGCCGCCTATATAAGCGTAGCCGGCCGCTCCACCGCCAGTTCCGGCCTGACCGCGGAACCAGCTTCAACTACAGAAGACCACCGGAAGTTCGCGAGAAGTAGAAGCCGTCTCTCTACCCCGGATCAGGACCAGGCTAAATTTCTCGACGGTCATCCGCTAACTGTACCACATTTGTTATTGTTTACCAGTGTTTTGTGTACATAGTAATAAACCTCAAGGAACCATTAAGTGTAGTTCACTTCAAAAAATGTAAAGGATTCCATTCTATCTCGGTTTAAGTTATTTCCTGTTTCTTTTTGATACTAAACAGTCTGTGTATTACAAATTATTTTTGCCGAAATTTAAAACTTAACTAACCCTTCTTATTTTTTGTTCAGAATTTTTGTACGAATAGTACTGCTTTTTATTTACTGTTCAATATTCTGCAAATATCTATCGAATGCTACACTTAAAACGAATTTATTCAATGGGCTAATGTATAAACTTATGGTTTCATGAAGTAACACTGAAAGTCGTTTACAACACAATACACCTCATTTGCGCGGAACATATGAAAGCTGCTTACTTATTACTAATAATAACTAAATTCCTTCTGCCATTTGCTGTAACAAAAAAAATTCTGGTCCAGGCAGCATTTCAACCAAACCACTATTTCTGCTAATACTGCCGCTACAAAATCAAAGGATACGAACACATCTCAACACATTAAATGCTCTGGAACTACATTTCGAGTAGTAACAGAATTTTCTATATAAAATTCCTAATTAGTATATCATAAATTACTATCACAATTATTTTCATTATACCTACACCTTACTAAATCACGAGCAATAAAAGTCACTTTTTCGCGATGTACATTTGACCAGCAATATTAACGATCGTAGAGAATTGTGGACTTTCCGTTATACATTGTAAGTTAAAAGCATTTTAGTATAAATTTTTTAATTACGTTACCTCAATAACTGTCATGAAGCTGACGACATAGTTCATGCGGCTGAATGTAGTTTTAGACGTATTCAGTATTTAATTTACAGCGTTAATAGTAAGTCAAGTTTATTTCGCTATTCATGACGTCACTGACATACAATATAGTGAATGGATTAATGTGCGAGTGGTAGAAGCTTTGATTTTCTAGCGGTAATTTTAAAACGCAGCCTGGGCCAGAATAAAAACTGAAACGTTATTAGTTATTAAGCTTCTTTCATGAGCGCCATTTTAGTGACATCATGTATCGCTTTGTACCGATATTGTATCAAAAGAACTATAGTAAGCTTGGACGATTTAGCAGAACCATGCGGCGTTGCCCGAAGTAAATTTTTTAAATTTATCAATGTTTTATTCAGATAGTGGAGTGGCGGACAAGCGGCGCCAATAGTCATTCAATTCTGTTTGCAGAATGATAAAACAAATATGAAGAAACAATCTATTACTACTTTAATATTGAAATTTATATTTTAGCGCATGATTAATGGATCGAAACGAATGAATTATAGTAAACTGGTCTATAGGCAAGTCAGTTGTTTCCAGAGATAGAGAAACCATTATCGCAATACCACTGATTATTATGGATAAAAAGAATTAATTACTACTATACTTACTACTATAAATAATATGTAAATTTCTGTTGATGGAACCAATATATCCTCAAAAAAATAAAATATTCAGAGAGCAAATTAAGTTCTCCTTTTTTAAAGATTGTTTTCAGATATTCAATGCAAATCAAAATATTCATTTTTAGTATTGCAATTTTACTAATGGAAATGAACGTCCTTGGGCCACTTAAGTATTTATTTGCTGTTTGGATGTTAGTATTTTTTTGTTGTTGATATTTAGTGGATTCCATCAATGTATTGCTAATATTTTGACGTTTTGAGCTTCCATTAATTAAAACTATATTCATTTTTATTCGCGAGATGAAATTAGTAATTTTAAGAGATGTTGGGTAAACGAAATTCAAATCTTTCAAAGAAATGTAAGAAAACTAGGGCTATGAAAATAATCAAAACCTACGAGACAAATCCTCAATATTGTATATACGGATATATTAAACTGAAAATACTCCTTACAAACAGAATATTTTTACTGTTTTAAAAATTCAGAGAAGTAGTTGTGGAACATAAATAGATTTTTTTTATTTTATTACATTTATTACTACTATTACTAATAAAAACTCTAAAATAAATTGTATGGTCGTATTGACCTGTTGACAAGACTTCTTTACATCTCCGCAAACAGTCCCTTTCGTAGCTTCTTAATGTAACCCAGTAATCCTACCGGACATAGAGGACCCACAGTTCAACACGGAATCTGAGCAAGTTAGCATTGTGGCGTAATTCACGTCACAGAACCTATGCCCGATGTGAAGGTCGAGCTAAGGACCTTTGAAAATCCTCACCGAGCCTGGGATTCAAGCTGGGGACGTATCCATCTCCAGTTGGTCGCCCTAAGCACTGAGCAACCAAACCTCTCAAGAAAATCTTATATTACAACACTTTTCAACGCGGACGAACACGCTTGAGCTGGAGAATATAACTATTGTGTGGTAATTTTTTGTTTCAACAAGGATATACAATACAGAGCGTGTATAACGTATTTGTTAATTTTTAATTGCAAGGAAAGGGAAAATGACTCATTACTCACCAAAGTTGAAGGCAGCGACGAGAGAAGAACATATATCACGAACACACAAATAAACTCAATATTTCGGTTATTAAACCTTATTCATGACGGAGAAGATGAGTCATGATGCTCGGGAGGTGTGCACACGCCGTGGGTTGCTACATGACTGGGTGGATTATCAATATGGCGGTGGGACTGAGATATTGTATATAAATATGTAAATCTCAGATGGTGGTACAAGGTACAACTAATACTGGACAAAAAAAATGGGAGGGATATAAAGTAAATAAATAAGGACGGATTAATTTTGAAAAATAAAATAAGGTAATTAGTTAAATGACAATAATGCTACTACTAATAATACGTCAAAGAAGGAATTTTATCTGTGGTTGAGGCCGGGTGGGTGTCTGGTATCTAGGATGTTTTGGTAATGACTGTTTCACTGTGAGAGCAATCAGAGGTTTCCCCGAAACTACCGCCGCCTCAGAACTACGCAGATGGGAACTTGCTTACCCAAACATCTTAGATACCAGACACCCACCAGGCCTCAACCACAGATAAAATTCCTTTCTTTGACGCATCACTCATTATTAGTAGTAGCATTATTGTCATTTAACTAATTACCTTATTTTATTTTTCAAAATTAATCCGTCCATATTTATTTACTTTATTCCCTCCCCCCCCCCAATTTTTTTTGTCCAGTAATAGTTGTACCTTGTACCACCATCTGCGATTTACATATTTATATACAATATCTCAGTCCCACCGCCATATTGATAATCCACTCAGTCATGTAGCAACCCTCGGCGTGTGCACCTCCTGAGCCTCACGACTAATTTTCTCCATCATGAATAAGGTTTAATAACAGAAATATTGTGTTTATTTGGGTATTCGTGATATATGTTATTCTCCCGTCGCTGCCTTCAACTTTGGTGGGTGATGAGTCATTTTCCCTTTCCTTGCAATTATATTGCCTAAAGCAGTTTCCTTTTTCCTTAGTTTAATTATTGTTAATTTTTAAGGCATTTGTCAGGGAAGGAAATTGTAAGACACTGGCATTTTCCGCCAGATTGATCCTTGTAGAGCTCAGATTTCTTAGGTGTGGGAAAAAAAGTGGTTCTTACATAAGACACGATGAATTTAGTTTTTATTATTTAAATTGTCTTCACGAAAGCCATGTTACTAAATAACCAAAGTTATACAGTAAAAAATATTAATCCAAGGAGTGGTCTGATTATAATCGATGTGGTGTTATCATTAGCACCTATTAGTTGAGGTTAAGGATGAACTGTTCATTTCTTGGTGTAGTGTGGTATTTGGGGTTTATCTGTCCAGTTTACAAACGGATTATCATCTTTTGTTGCATCCATCCTTCACATAGAATCGTAAGACATACTGCTGTTTTAAAGCCAGCGTGAAAAACAATTCCAAATCCGTTCTATTGTTTTTGCGTGATACACGGCCACTGAAATCTTTACGTGAGATTATTGGTGAACAGACCGTCAATATTACAAAGATGGTGTAAAGCGTACCCAGTAAAAATTGGAAATTGTTCATTTTTTTAACTGGTGTAAATAAAAGGAGAACGAAGAAGTGTATCCTTATTTGTGTATCTTTATTTACATCCATTTTATCTGAAAAGTTTTGTGTTTCTGTTTCTTTATAAAGCATAGTGAAACTTTTTTTTATAGCCATTGTCTGTTGCCAGATGAATACAGGTGTTTGGCTCCTGAATAAATACAGGGTATCCCAAAATTAAATGGCCAAACTTTGGGAGCGTATCTGGGGATCAAAAATAAGCAAAAACTTCCTAAGAAATTTTTCTTAATTTTCATTTCTTACGGAGATAATCGGGAAAATGAAGATTGAAACGGTAAACTCAAGTACAGTTTGTTTAAATGAAAGTTTATTTTGATTGACATTAAATGTAAGTAATCAAACACATGCAAGGATAAAAAAAAAGACCGAGTAACATTAATAAACAATGAAATAAAAGTCAGGAATGAAACCTACTATTCGATTAATGACGATGTTATTCCAAATGTTGACCCTCCGCGGCATAACAGGCGTACGTAATTCGTAAATAAACCTTAAGCGGCACTTTAGTTCGTTTTAGAAGTACGAACTGTACTTGAGTTTACCGTTTCAAATTTCAT
>JARYHS010007229.1:0-28427 GCA_031002005.1 Vandiemenella viatica
GCTGATCTGCCCAAATTGTCCTGCCACCTGTATCCCGATGAACTATGGAATCACAAGAAACAAGCATCAATACTGGGCTGAGAAACTTCCAGTTCCGTACACGAAAAAGTAAAGCCAGGTAGGTTCGAATCACAGTTCGACCCTCCAGATTTCGGTTTTCCATGGATTACCGATATCACTCCAGGCGAATGTCGTGCTGGTTCTTTTAAAAGGCGTTGCTTGCCCCCGGTCCCAAAAAAAAAAAAAAAAAAAAAAAAAAAAAAAAAAAAAAAAAAAAAAAAAAAAAAAAAAAAAAAAAAAAGCATTTATCAGCAGTGGTGGCGCACGCATTTAACTGCAAACATGAGCAAATACTGCAGAATTGGCCAGATAAAATCACACATACTCCAACTGCACAGCTCTTACTGTAGCTTTTGGTTTAAAATTCATGGGCAGAGAGGGGAACGTTTCATGACCCGCATCACACTCTTGGCAGGAAGACTCCTTAAACGCAACAAAGATGAACGTCCCCCCTCACTATTGTGACATGATCGTCGCCACTCAGTCCCATTCCTGACACATTGTTCCCTTTTGTCCAGTACATTTCTTGTTAATCGACTAAAAGACGTCGGGAGTCCGTGATGGATGTTGCTACAGAATTGTGTTTCAGATGTTCTCTTGTCCTTTGCGCCTCCTTGTATGCTTCATGAGAGTTCCATTCTTAATCCACTAATAACAAAAGTCCTATAGACACTAATTTATGCTTGAGCTGCAGAAAACAATTTTACCAAAATTACGTACCATTTATATGAAAAGTCGGTATACCAGGTACGCATGCTCGTACCCGGAAGAATAAACCATAAATACATATAGGAGGATATGCGAACAACATTTGCTCCGTGCAGAGGTAGCTATAGTAGTCCTACTGAAACCATTAAAATGCATGTCATAAGTTCCAGCAAGAGATCTAAGTTGAAAATAGACAACTGAATTTTCTAAATGCCGATTGCTCACTCCTCTGGAACGATGTAAAGAACAAGTCAAGTTTTCAAGTATGGACGCAGAATTTAATTTAATTGAGTCCTATGATTTGTATTACCTATCTCCAGCAACACAATCGATCAAATTTTACTGTCTTATTACCTACCTCGTTAGCATGCAATGCTCTCTCAATTAAGAGAACTTCCAGTAATAAAAGATGTTGTTATACTTCAAAGTAACCACAAAATAAAAACGTTTTACCTGTTTGATTGCAACTTCAAACTATGTTAGGTGTAAGTATTTATAATATCTTTTGTTTAAATGCAGTATATGATCAATAATGGTGACTAATTAAAAGTTCCTAAACAACAGCATTTTTGAGACAGACTTGACAACAAAATTTGTCAGAAACTAACAAATTTGTTCGCTGCTTACGTCTTTCTTTTCAGCAAAAAATAATTTAAAATATCAGAAAAATTCGTTTAGGTGTATGACATCTCCTTAGACAATAATTATTAAAAAATTTAAATGCAATAACCGGTTTTAGACCAACGTAATAAATAACTTGTGCACTTTGTCCTTTGTTTTTCGTCAGGTATTGCGCCTTATTCTATTCAAGAGCCTGCTTTGCCTCAGTGTGACCATTCCATTTCTCTATTTATCTGCAGTTTGCTAGTTCCCAAGGCCCCCTACTGCGTATCATGTTTGACCACCATCCCCATTATGATTTTCAAGCTAGGTTTTGAATTTTGTTAGTGAGCACTATGGTCACTTTCCACTATTAGCAACCATAAATGAGTACCGATTTAACGTTGCTGCTAAATATTCAGAACTTAAATTAGCAACAACAGGTCTCCGTTTCCCCTTCAGTATCGGAAGATTTTGAACGATGATGATAATAAAATTTTGGCTTCTTCCTTAATTACTATGTAATTGTTTTTGTTATGAAACATCCTTCTTACAAGTAAACATAATGATTTTTATGGTATACGTCTTTCGTCTTCATTTAAAAGTCCTCTGTGCCAGTTTTTACTTTTGACTTTAGCACGTGCTAATTTATACTGTCTTAACACGTGCTTCTTGAAAACTGAGACTTCACAACAGTAAGGAAACGATGTGACGATACCGCTTGGCATCAAGCGTAAAGGAATGGGAATACTTTAATTTAAAAGAGGCTATCAATCTGACTACAGTTTTCGGTTTGAAGGTCAATATGAACTTTAAATAAGAAAATCTGAACTAAACAAGACCTTATGTGGCGAAGTATGTTTGAAACTTGTGATTCATTTTTAAATTTGGATGGACTTACTGGATAAACAGCGTAGGATTTTAAACATGCAAAAGCTAGAAGCCTCGTGTGAAATTTCAAATTCATCTGAGCAGTATTAGCCTATTTTACAAAATCTTTAAGTCTAGCAGTGTAAAAGATAGGACCAAACATTTTCCCGAAAAAAGAAGTAAAGAAGGGAAAGGCGATTCCGGTGAGGATGTGCAGGGACCCTCCACTTCTGTAGAGACAGTCGGTCTACGAGTAAATGTAGCGAACACACACGCGACGAAATAACGAAACTGAATTTTTTTGTACTTATCTCCCTGGCTCCTGAAGTGTATATAATGATGCCTGGAGAGACTCCATTTTCTTGGGAACAGATAGCGATGGACCAACTAGACATCGCTACCGAAGAACCTTCTCAAAACGCTTCTTCTGACTGCAGGAAGCGTGTGCAGTAATGAGGAGAGTGATTAGAGTGTGAGTGACCGTAATCTGCCCTTCTTTTATTCATATGGCAGTAAGCCACATCCCTAATGAGGAGCTGTGGCTGAAACTGCGGAAATGTGTCAAAGCAGCCTTGATATGCATCAAGCCGTCAGATATCAATAAAATGGAAACCAGTTTCTGAGCCACAAGTGTCGTTCTGAGAACAGGTGTATAGCCTCTGAGCATCCTATATCTATAAAACGAAAACCGGAAATAGCTTACTGGTCTTATAAAAATTCGGAAGCTACTGAGCAGATTTCGATGGGGTTTTCACCGTTTTAAAGCTTAGAATCTTAATTCAGTTGTTTGGCATGTTTTATGTTTCAACGTTAAATAACGCAGGAGCATTAATTTTTTTTTTTTTTTTTTTCATGTTTACGCATCGTCGACTGCTAAGGTCATTAGAGGTGGGATGGGACTGGGGACAAAACCTTTTTGAAGGAAGCATCCCGGCATTCGCCTGGAGTGATTTGGGGAAACCAAGAAAAACCCAAATCTGGATGCTCGAACGGGGATTCGAACCCACGTCCTCCTGAATGTGAGGCCAGAACGTTAACCGTTCACCCACCACGCTCGGTGCAGGAGCATTATATGAAATTCTGAACGTATGACGACAAACCCCAAAGATGGAATGATTAGATGTTCCATACTTCGTACTAAATACACAACTAAATGTCTCCTACCATAGCCTTTAACGAAAGCAATAAGATAACTTTACAATAACAACTATTATGCACACTAAACAAAACTTGAAGTATTCTTTTCTTTAATTCGGGGCATTCAATTTTAAACGCTATAGATAGCCGTAACTTGAAGTATTCATTCCTTTAATTCGGGAGATTCAATTTTTAAACGCCATAGATAGCCGTAAAAATTAACAGAGATTTTCTTTAAGCATGATCTCTGGACAATGTCTTTGGCCATCAGCATTAGACTTCTGTTTACGATAATATTATTCCGGATTCACTTTTGATATTTGTATAAAAGGCTGAACCTAAGGAGTTAAACTATCTGGCGCTTCGAGCAAAAAGTATATTCCTTCACTTCGCGACTGAATCAAATGTGAGTTTCTAACTTAATCTAGCGTTGTTATGTAATGTAGTAATACAATTTCTTAACCAAATTAACGAAGCTTGATATTCATGAATTTTTTCGGACGAATGAAAATAGTGTTCGTGCAAATAAACTTCAACCCACCCGTTTCTTGGTAGGGGGCGAGTGAATCTAGGTTTGCTTTAATTCCGCAAAAAATTGCCGCGAATTTTAAGAAACTTTGTACAATTTTTATTATTATTATTATTATTGCGGGAATAAAAATAGGGTACTGATAAATATACGTCAACTATACCGGGCAAAGCCGGGAATTCCGCTAGTAGTAAATAAACTGCGGATGGCGTTTCTGGCTGGGAAACCCCGAAGGGCAGTTCGTTAGCCACATGACGAAGTTTCGATTCGACGCGCATTCTGCCTCTGTCGTGGCTGAAACTACAGTCTTGGTAAACTCGTATAATCAAAGCACTATTCCTAGTGACACCTGGATTTGAACCCGAGACCTCGAGTACCTTGACCGCTGCGCTGAGCGTAGTGACCCTGTGAGAATCAGAGGGATGCGTTCGTTTATCCCATTGGCCGGGCGGTCAATCAGGGCGACGGCCTAACCGGATTAGAGCCACTTGCCAGAGCAATCTGGCCACATCCTGCCCCCAACTAGCTGCGTCCGTCAGACGCTCATCTCACACCACTTCACACTGCAATATACAGAATGAGGTACTGAGCGGAATAGCGTCTCCCATTAAAATAATACAAGTCTGTATGAGCAGTTGCTTGCGAAAACTTCAGGGAAAGGAAACTGAGAAGCAGTTCAGTAGTGATTTCGACAGAGAGACACACATGGCTTAGAGAAACATGCTACACCGTAAACAATTCGGATACGAAAGAGAAAGGGTGATGTGAACTATGACCAGCAGAGTCCCAAATAATAATGGTTTGTATTTCGATTTTACTTAAGAGTTTGTAATAAACCTGAGGGCCTGCCTTATGCATGCAAAGCACACAGGGTGATTACCTAGGTAAGGTCATAAATTTGTTGGGTGGAATTAGAACTAGAATCATAATATGGATGTATTTATTTTATCCTGTTACAAAATAACTCAGCATCTTGCTTCTATTCAGGGCCCTTGTTTCCAATTTATTAATTTAACACATAGGATTAAAATTTTGTTTTAAAATATCATTTAAATTTCGTTGATGATGTAAGGCTAGATTGTAAATTGATCAAATGCTTCAACTCTGGCAACATTATCTTACGTATGATTCGATATTAAAACGTGTTAGATTGCTATAGGGGTATAAAGAACAAACAGATTCATCCCGTGCGAAACAACACAAAAATATTTTTAAAAAACTTAGTAGAGCTCCCTCCCTTTTCTGGTAATCGTTAATGTTATTAAATTAACTAGTCATGTTGACTCATTATATATTGGCGTGGTGTAGAGAACAGGCAATATTTCCTAAGCGCCAGTTTCTTAAAACATAAATTTTATGATTGACCGAATAGCGAGTTCCATTATTACTTAATTTATGCTAATTTAATATTTAATTTTTGTATAATCACACTCAATTGACTTTTTCAATGTGGAAATGCTTGTCTAGCATACTCTCATACCCGCAGCAAACCAATGATAGCGAAGCGCTGACCAGTCTTCAAAAAGAACTTGATGTCAAAGAATACAGTATAACCGGCAAAGAAATGGCAACGGAGAATTTGGTCGTGGAAATATTGTTTGAAAAGTCGGCTTACTGCCCGAATTTTTTTCGTAATTCAGCCCTTAAAGGGAAAAAATAACAATGGTTCTACAACGCGTTTTTATGTCACGAGCCATTTAACTCCATCAATATCTAACCGAAGAGATATCATTCTAATGATTAAGGTCTCCCCTGTGGACACATTATATTTTAAGAAAGTAATTTTTCTGAATTTAACACTTCAAGGGCAAAAATATCAGTATAACTAAAATGCGTTTTTTGTGTCTCGAGCCTTTATCTCCCTGGATACCTAACCGAAATCGATAAGTAGGATTATGAAGAGTAATGTCTACGCTTTGGTGACATCATACATTAAGAAAGAATTTGATTGGAATAAGGGAAAAGGTATCAATGGTTCTATAACGCATTTTTGAGTCACGAGCCATTTTTTCTCCATTAATATCTAACCGAAATAGATAAATGGGGAATAATTCTAAAGACTTTGGTCTCCTATGTTATCAAATCATATTTTAAGAATGGAATTTTTCTGAATTTAACCCTTAAATGGGAAAAATACCAGTATTTCTAAAATGCGTTTTATTTGTCTCGAGTAATATATCTCCCTTGATACTTAAACAAAATTGATAAACGAGGTATCATTTTAAAGACTAAGGTTTTCGATTTCGTTACACCATATTTTAAGAAAGTAATTTTTCATAATTCGACCCTTAAAGGGCAAAATTCTTAATATTTATACAACGCATTTTTCTGTCACGAGCCATTTATCTTCCTTGATACCTAACCGAAATCGATAAATGAAGTATCGTTTTAAAGATTAAAGAATCCGCTTTGTTCACATCATATTTTAAGAAAGAACCTTCTCCAAATTCAACCGTTAAGGGGAAAAAACTCATCATTTCTGAAACTTTTTTTTTTTTTTTTACCCCACTTGATGCCGAACCGAAATCGATAAATGTGGCATAATTTTAGAGGCCAAGGTATCAGATTTGGTCACACCATATTTTATAAAAGGAATTTTTTGGTATTGGACCCTTAAAAGGCAAAAGTATCAATAATATTTCTTCAACGTCTTTTTATTACCAGCCATTTATCTCCTTCGATGCCTAACCGAAATCGATGGATGACATATTGTTTTAAAGATTAAGGTCTCCAATTAGGTAAAATCATAAATTAAGAAAGCTTTTTCGGAATTTGATGCTTAAAGAGGTCGCACGTTTGAGGCAGTTCAGAGCCAAGTCCTTAGATTGCAGCAGCAGATATCATGGAAATGTTTTTTATACAATAAGTAGTTTTTCAGATATTTTTTTTCTGTTAAGGAAACATTTTTGTTTTGCTATACAATTCCAATGTAAACATTTTATTCGTGGAAAAATTTTCACACAGGCAATAATAACAGCAACACATATCACAGAGATGTTGATATGCTGTGTGTATTTTGTTCAGGTTGGTTGTATTCCGTTACAGTTCCGTGACAGTTTGTCGTACGTACAGTGTGTTTTAAATTTTCTTATCTGTTTCGAAATATGTTGTAAGTATTTTGATGCGTACCTATTACACTAAATAAATAAATAATTTGCTACAAAAATGCGGTTCTACTTTTCATTATGTTACAAGCATTCAACCTCACTATTCATAGTATTTTATATGCGAAATTTTCACACAGGTAGTCTTGCTGTTTATAATTTGCCTGATACGTTTCTGTACTCATCATTTTCCACGCGCGCGAACCTTTCTTATACTTAATATTCTAGAATTAAATATTAACGTGGAGAAGCAAAAAACCTAAATCTCATATTAAAAGTTTCCCTTCTTTTAGTTATTATGTTAGATTCTTTTTCATGCTGATGTCCGAAATATGTCTTAATACATAGAGATGATTATTAATTATTATAATATATTAGTAGTGTCCTAACCCAGGAATATTATGTCACTACGCATAAACTTTTGTTAGTGTTACGTCTGTGGTCGCGACGAAAAATATCATTTCCTTAACAGTTAACTAAAAATTTACATTTTTAAATGCTGATAAAGAATAAAACAGTAAAATGGTATCAGGTTTTAATGTCGATATTAAACACAAAACTGATTACAGAAAATTAAGAATCACAATTTAGTTACCCTGTTAATGTCCGATGCAGTGGTTTCACAACGACAACAGCTATCGGGTCTTAAAATCAACATTAAGCACAAAAATGTTTACTGTAAATTAAATATCACAATTTCGTAATCTTATTGAAGTGTTAATTTAAGATTTAGTTGTTTAATTAACAACAAATTGGTATCAGTTTTTAATATCGACATTGGATACAAAGATGTTTACCGTAAATAAAATATGCAATTTCGTTATGTTTAATGAAGTGTTAATCTATGCTGTAGTGGTTTTTTCGTATTCAGTTTATTTTAATTTTCTACATTTTATAAAACTAAATAAATACGCAATGTCAAAAAGAATATAAACTGAATCGAAAGAGTAGTAGAGTTATCTCTTGTGAGTATCACTTAAAGAACAATTAAATATTACTTATTAGGTTTGATTCACAAATTCTGTTTATGTTAACATACTACATTTCATAAAACTGAAAAAAGTAATCAAAGTCGAAAAATGAAACTGACTCCAATGGTAGTGGCGATAGCCAAACAAAAAAACTGTGCGTCAAAATTAACTATCAGAGAAGTCATAAGGTATCAACTTTATCCAAATGCGATAGTTATGTACTATACTGGAATTAGAATTCTTCTTGAGAACACAGGTGACCAACATTAATACCTCGACATAAATGTAAACAATAACAACGTACCTCAATGAGAGGCGAAACACAACTGTAAGTAAAAAAAACCAACAGTTGCATTGGTGTAAATCTATAATATAAAAATGAATCGCAAAATGTGTTGGTAAGCGCATAACTCAACAACGCCTGGACCAATTCGGCTAATTCTTTTTTTTATATTTTCGTTAAAGCACAAGGAAGGTTCTTATGGAGAGAAAAAACGCAAAAACTGGAAGGAAAATAGTAAACAACAACACTTTTCTTTTCCCTCAATCAAACAAAACAAAGGCGCGTTAGGATTATCTTTGGTATGACTTCAAGTTGATTAGGCTCTATGGATATTAATCTATGCCTGCGTGTGATCAGCGAAAATAATATCACTGACGTACGTGTTATCATTATTTCCTCCGTGCGTGGCATTTTCTTGGTTGCTTTTAAATTTTCGTTATCTCGAAAACCATTTGTGTGTTGATTTGTTCAGTGTGTTTACATTTATACCCATGCCGCCTACCACGAAAGTTTCGACTATGATAATAGAATGCATCAGTTTAGAAGGATGCAATATTAAGAATACCTAAAAAGCAAAATCGATTACTGGTATTTCAGTTGAGAAGCGATATGCATTATCGTCTGACGATCGAGCCACACTTATCCTATTATTTTAAGAATGCAATGTTCTGTTAAGCCTTGTGGTGATGGATTCCATTCGTTTTAAACTATGTTCGGGTAGAATTCATGGTGATTGAATTGGTTGCGACTAATAATACTTTCTAACTTTTAAAATCTTCTATATAAATAAAAATGAATCGCCAAATGTGTTGCTAAGTGCAAAACTCGAGAACGGCTCGACCAATTCGGGAAATTATTTTTTCCTTCATATTTTCGTTAATCCACAAGGAAGTTTCTTATGGAGAGAAAAAACGTAAAAATTGCGAGTAAAATAGTAAAATCAACACCTTTCTTTTCCCATACAAACCAGCCAATCAAAATAAAACAAAACAAAGGCGTGTTAGGATTAGCTTAGTATGCCTTCAAGTTGATTAGACTGTATGGATATTAATCTATGCCTGCCCAAAATAAAATTCGAAGGAAAAAAAAGGTTTACGTGTCATCAACGAAAATAATATTACTGCCAGTCAATCAAAACAAAACAAAGGCGCTTCATGATTATCTTTGGAATTGCAAAATGATTGATCGGAAGAAATGGTTTCAAAACAACTCATTGGCATTGGTAATGACAAAATACCTGTAAACGTTTTGAGTGGCTGCATTACATTTCCTGTCAATTTTTTGGTTGAACGACCGAACTATATTACAGAGACAAAAACACGGACGTTAATTAAATAAATTTCGAAATTCAAAATGAAAGACATGTGCCTCCGCAAATGTCACTTTTCTGCCAAAACTACATAACATAGAGCATTGGTGTTTGTGTATGGTAGTAGAAACCTATCTCCTGTCGTGCACTATGGTTGTTAGATGTCGGTAGCTGTCAATACAAATTCTTTACAAACACGAACGAAGTCGCGGGTACCAGCTAGTATTTAATAATATTATTTAATAAGAAACCGCAGAAGAAATGACCTACAACAATATCGTAATTTGCAATATGTTTAAAAATAGCAACTAACTGAAAGGGATGGAGGGTTAACTATAGAAGACTATTTTCCACAGTGCCTTCTGCAGATTTTTGTTTGATGTTAAAAATTATGTGTTTTTCTGGGGACATCTTATGTCAAAACCGTTTTGTACACTTCGTTTTTTGTTTTTCTGTCCTCCGCTAAGATATATATCCTTTGGGGGTTGGAAACCCGTGAGTTAGTTACATGAAACTGCTCATTGCAAAAATACGTCTTTTTTAAGTTTGCCCCTGCTACTTTTAGTATCTGTCACGAGGTTTTATCGATAGTCATCGCAAAGACTAATGTTTAATTTAATTTAATTGCGATAGAGGGCACGCTCCTGTTGCAATTTCCCTACACACTCTCTACAAATTTCAACTGTAAATTGTTTCAACGTTTTTGGTAAATTATTCATCAATTGTCTTGGTAACTTATTCCAATCCCTGACCCCCGTTACCTTCCCAACTATTGTGCCTGAAATCGAGTGCCAGCATGCGGTAATGGCCACTTCCCTTCCATACATTACTTTTAATTCTTACACTAATACCTTCGTGCACCTCATCACAAATATACGCCTTGTACACTCCCATGCCTCACTTCACCCACCTCCTGTCTTCCATTGAATCCCATTCCAGCTCTTTTATCATATCTGTTACTGTTGTTGTTCTACGGTAATTTCCAGAAACAAATCTAGCAGTCCTTCCTTACACCTCATCCAGTTCCTGTATTTGATACCCAACTATTTTCTACTACACCACTATTTTCAAGCAATACTCTGATAAAAGTTTTGTAACCCAATTCCTTTACTTCTCTCGTTCATTCCCTCATCACTCTCTAACAAGTGGATGACTTCGTAACCTTTCCCTAGTACCTATCCAATGTGTGCGGCCCAGTTGAGTTTCTTATCAAATGTTATGCCAAGATATTTACATTTCAAGTCTTCAACAAACAATTCTTTCCCCACCTTGTCATAATCAAACTTTAGCTTTTTATCTGTGTATCTAATAAACTGACTTCTTTGCATTTATTTTGATCCGATGTTTACCAATCCAGCCAGATATCCTGTAGCTTTTCACAGTTCTCTTATGTTTTGATCCTTTTATGGAGCATTATACCATCTGCAAACAACCAAACTTCATTCATTAGAATAATGAATAGCAATTATCCCAATATACTACCCAGCGGCACTCCCATTTTTACTACCACTTCTTTTGATACTGCATTTCCTACCCTAACTATTTGCTTTCTACCTTTCAATAATTCTTATACCCAAAAGATTACTTTAGCATCAACTCCAATAGTTTTCACTTTATTTACCACCATTTTATGGCTTACTCTGTTAAAGGCTTTTGAAAGGAAATCAACGCCATCAATTTGGCCTCCCTTGTCCATTTCATCTGAAATATCTTGCATGTATCCTACTAACTGTGATTCGCATGAATATCCTTGTCTAAAGCCATGTTGCCGACTTAAAAACCATCTGCGCTCCTCACATATATCTCTGGTGTGGTTGCACATGAATCTCTACATTAATTTACCTACAACTGATGTCAAACTGTTTGACCTATAATTTTCGACTCTGTTTCTCACACCTCCTTTATGTTCACTTTTCCTGAACTTTGGTAAGCACCAAGTATTCAAACTCAATTTAAATAATATTTCAAGATAAGGTACAATGACACATCCTGTTATCCTTAAGACATCTCTGGTACTATTATCTACACCAGCCCCTTTAAGTTTTTTCAGATTTCTTAGTTCATTTATGATATTCTCAGAATGAATTTAAAATTTTTTGGTCTGCTCGTTTTTAATTGTGTTGTTAAGCTCGTTCTCTGATTCACTGTCCCTAATGGTCTAACTAAACCAGTTACTTAAAATCTCTGCCTTGAAGCACGTGTTGTTAGACTTACTGTAGTGTAATTTTAACATTTCGTAATTTATGCTTTCTTCGGAATTGTAGGCCTAATGATGATACTTTCATTAAAAATCCGTTAGAATTTCTCCGTGTTGAAACATTTCAATATCAATTTAAACGACCTTGGGGTATACGTAATTTCAGATATTTTAGAAGGTTTGCAGGAATCTCATCAATTCTTCCTTATATATCCAACGGACGTAGCCGTTAGGTATATACGTCGTCGAAATATCTTGTTTTGACAACACAATCCGGTGGTACACTCTTCAAGACTTCATTGCTAATATAACTTAATTTAAGTGTGATGGAGCACATGCAATTTTAACACACATCTGCATTCCTATTTCACTAGTTTCTTTTTTTTTTTTATTTTGCAATACCACCACCCATCAATATTTTCCCTTTATGAATTTAAATTTTAGATTCTTTCAGTATTTCTATTAATTTTTTCATAATTTGTTACAATCCTTGACTTCCTTAAATGAAAAAGAAAATTTTCCCATTTTCTTACACCAAGTGTCAGCATGATATCAATGTCAACTCTTTCCTTCCATTTACGATGCCTATTTCTTCTACCAATATACATCAAAACCTCATCGCCGAAGACGCCTCAAACAATCCCAGCTCTCTCTTCACCCGCCTCCTATACATCCCGACCTCTCTCTCCTTTCTGATATGTGTTACTGACTGTGTTCTGCGGTAATTTCTAAAAACAGTTATAACTGTACCCCTTCGAACACCTGTATATGAGACATACCACACCACCATTTCCAAGTAAGTCGGATCAAGGTTTTGTAATCTAATTCCATATGTTCACTAGTATGTCATTTCATCACCCAACGCGATACATGAAGAATTTTGAAACTACTCCCTACCATCTGTCTGATGTGTCCTTCCCAATTGAAATATTTCCACCTAACTTCTTCATTAAGCATTTACGGAACGTGGTGGGTGAGCGGTAAGGCTCTCGAGTCGCATTCGGGAGTACGCGGGCTCAAATCCTCGTCCGGCCATCCAGGATTTGTTTTTCAAGACTCCAGGCGAATGCCGGCATGTTCCTTCAAAAAGACCATGGCCGAATTCCATCCGGTCCCTTCCCCGCCTCTCAGTCTCTAATGAACTCGACGTCGGTGAGGCGTAAAGCCTAAAGCAAAAGTAAAATAAAAAAATCCACAAGCATTTCATCCCACACCTAATAATTTTTTTTTTCCATCTGTATACCAAATCATCTGACTTCCTGGCATTTATCTTCATTCCATTTTGACCTAGGTATTCTGTCCAAGTCCTCCGGCAGCTGCTCACACTTCTCCTGCGTTTTGATCCCATTTTATACCACCGGCTTTTTCCCGCGTCTTCGTCTGCGTTAACTAAAGATACCAAGTCCTCTTTCTTAAATTACTTGGGTTTGGACTCTAGAACTACTGACTCAGTTGATTTCTTTCTTCTTCTGTTTATTTGTTAGCTGTGTTTGCATTCCCGTTAGATTGCCAAAAGAGCTATTCGTTTTTCGGGTGTGTGTGTGTGCTTTCTTCAGGATTAAAAGTACCTTATTTGTTGATCCACACTATATTTTAACTCATATACATTTAACGTAATATGTTTAAAAAAACCTGACGAAATAACTATGGCAATTATGTAAAAGGAACGTCTAAATTATTTAAACGAACACAAAGAGCAATTCGAATATTTGTTATTTGAAAAGGCAATGTTGACAACAATATCGTTAAAGTGATTTTGCGATTGCTGTATTAGCACACACTCAAATTATTTATGTCTCTGAGTTGACTGGTTAACCCATTCCTACTCGTAAAATCGCCTTCCACTAATGTAAACTGTGAGTTAATACTTCTTCTGCTTCATTTGCTCGTTCGCTTTCTTGTTTGATTCTCTAAGAAGCTATACGTTTTTGCAGGTGAAAGGACTCCTGTGTGGTAATTCACATATATTGTAACTCCGTAACAAATTTCCTTAAAATTCGTTGAGCTGTTACGTCGTGATTGAGTAACAAACATCCATCCATCCAAAATTTCTTCATTTGTAATACGAGTATTTGGATTATGTCACATACAGACATCGAAACTTCTGAATGTAAACCATTAACACAATCAATAATCCGAATAATGATGAGCATTGGTCCCAGTACACTACCCTGCGATTTGGCTAGATAAACCGAGCGTGGTGGGTGAGCAGTTAACGCTCTGGCCTCGCATTCGGGAGGACGGCGGTTCGAATTCCCGTCCGGGCATCCAGATTTGTGTTTTCCATGGTTTCCCCAAAAGACTCCAGGTGAATGCCGGGACGCTTCCTTCAAAAGGCCAAGGGCGAATTCCTTCCAGTTCCTTGTCCTTAGTCCCATCCCGCCTCTAATGACCTCGTCACCGATGAGGCGTAAAGCCATAAGTAAAAAAAAATTATATGGTTAGAGAAGAGGCTAATGTGATCTCTGCTTGTTTTACCACTGTCGTAGAAAGATTCATGAGACTGAAAGTACTGTAGAATTGCGACTTAAAACAAACACATTCTCTGCTAGATCTCTTGTAAAATTTAAAGCTAACAAGCATATGACAAGTATTCACTGCGATAATTTTGAAACATAATATGTCGATACTGAAAGTCTGACCAGCATGTGTACTTTATATATTCTGCACAGTACAGTACAGCTTTTATTATCTTACCTTCCACCCTTTCCATTTGTAGACTGCACAAGGGAAATCATTTGGAACGTGCCAGTGAGCTGTTGTTTATCTTCAGAACTACGCGAAACGCTTTTCTTGGCAGATTCCTCGCATACTGTGGCCTCCAACTAAACTTTTTGCATAGCGGCAACCATTTGTTTCTCTGCTCGTAATATTAAAAACGTAATTTCAGAAGCGTTAATTCTAGAACGTATCATCTTATGCCTAGACGATTACATAGTTTGTTTTAGATTGGTGATTGGCAATTTCACCCTCAGTGGTGGAGGACATGGCTTCAGCAACAATACTAATGCTTCACACAGTAGTGCACAACGCGTAATTACAGTATAACCACCCATACCGGCAACCCTTCCAGCGCGAGGCCAGCGTGCTGCAATTACGCTGAGAGGTCGTGCCCCTATTGGTGAGAATTATCAAACAATATCGCTTTTTAGTCATCGCTAGTACTTGCATCCAGTACGGCGCGTACGGGGCCTAAGAGGTACTGTAGCGGCCAACAGTTGGCGGGCCCTAATTTCCGCTTCAACAACTACACAATTTATAAAGAAAATATAGCTATTCACACAGAACATGTGTAATATTGTTCGCAGACACTCCCCTCAGCGGCAGAAGTCACGTCCTCACCGATAAGCCTGCTGGTAACGAGTTATCACAACTAAAGCAGACCATACGCAAGAGAGAAAATTCTAGGAAGATTATTTTCCTAGTTTGGTTAACCATCTATAGAAATGGAGAAACTATTTCATTGGCTAGTCACAGTATCCCCGACAGCTACAAGTGACTATCGGGCTGGCTACACATACACAAAGTCGCCAATCGAGTCCGGCCGAGGGCACAGTTAGTTTTAATGACGCGTTCGTACTGTGTAGTTCGCAAAGTTCTATATATAAATATGTTTATCTGCTTTACCAGATTACCCAGGCTTGATGGAGTATTCCGTGGCAGCTTTCTTGGGAAATTCCAGTGGATTGGTTTCTGCTTGCGTTCGCAGTGATGGAAGTATGTGTACGAGTTACTACTTCGTGCGGTTGGCTGTGATGTATGTTGTTTGCGTTGTGAATGAATGAAAGGAAACGATGCCTAGTGTTTCAAAATATTCCGAATTAACGTCCCCATCGACCAGACGAATCATCATCAGCAGTGATACATGTCATACGCACTGCGGAGAGGTTTCGATCTGGTAATTATGAATTGTGCAGCAACATCTCTCATACAGTGCCGTCCGTCTTTAGGACTCGAGCCAGCTAATCCCGTGGCCGGCGCCGGACGTGATGACGGTGCCGCAACCATCGGCCCTGAAGGCGATGTTATGGTGAAAAGTCTATCGCCATTTATTAAAAGAATTATACCCATTTTGTTTTACCTGTCTTCCGTGTAGTTAGTTAACAGACGTCTGATATTTCGCTAGGCACTATATAACATATAGAAAACGCAGCGACTGCTTTTTCTCAAAAAAAAAAATTACAGGTTGGAAACATTACCCAAGGCCCTTCGTTCACTTCTTTACTGCAGGAACGTTCAAACATTTCTGTTGACAACATTCCTTTTTTTTTTTTTGGTGCTTTACGCCTCTTCGGTACCAGCGTTGTTACAGGTGGGAGAAGATTGATGACAAGTAGCAGGAAGGTACTCAGCCATGACCTTTTGGAAGAATCATCCTAACATTCACCTGGATTAATTTCGGGAATCCATGGAAAACCGAAACCTTGATTGCCGAACGAGTGCAAGAATGGCAGGTCCCATAGTTACCGGACTTTCCCTGTTACGGAATTAATACTTTAATTTTATGTTGCTGACAGACTTGACCCAACTCCTACGACGCGTGTATGGTGACGTCTTCATCGACCATTGGATTCATTTTGTTATTGATTCATTTTATTTCACAGTTTTTGCCGACAAGTTCAAACAAGAAATCCTCGTACCATTTTGACTGAGCACTGACATAGTATTGCCACAGCGTATAGAATTTTACCTCATAAATTATTAAATCATTCCAATAAGACCGAAGATAGTTGTCAGATTTAAAAGCAGATCGATCGTTTTTACGCATTAAATAATGAATGGAACTAAAACAGTGTAGCGTGATACTGCGTTTTAATTACTTTATTATTCTACTAGCTGATACCCACGACTTCGTACGCGTGGATTAAGAATTTCTTTGCCAAAATTGAATATATAAAGTTGTTGGTAACGAAGGATTGGTCCCAAACAACACCGAGTCGGCTGATATGACCGGAAAGTCATCACTATATCATTCTACCATCGAACCTGTCTCTAGAAGAGAATCAATTTCCAACATATTTAAAAACAGAAAAACAAAGGAAGGTGAGGAGATGTGGGGGGCGGGAGAGGGGGTGTTAACTAAGGGCAGCTTTATTTCAGCTTGATCTTTTCTTCTTTCTTCAGCATGAGCATCCGATTCCTGGGTTCTGATAACTTTAGCTGCTCGTGCTCTGCTAGAGCTACAACATAGACCAGTTAACGCCCGCAAGGCATCTCAAAAAAGAAGGCAAAATAAACTGGTGTAAGAAACATTTAAGCAGACACAAAGTAATAGGACAGAGGAAATAGATATCTATACTAAATAATACGTTTTTTCTCTAAACGAAATTTATTAACAAATTATGCACTAACATAAAGCATAGCTTGAGCAAGCAAAATAACATTACAAACTAACACACACATCCGTCTCTCTGTCACAATTCGATAAGTTCTCAAAATTTCGTGACTACAACTGTTAATCATACCGAAGAAATATGTTCTGTGCTCTCCCTACAGATTTTCTTGTCAAATTCCGTCAATATCTGTATAGGCATTTATTCGTCAAAACGTAACAAAAGACAGAGACTTCAGAATTTATAGTATTATTACTGCAGATCACACACACACTGACTGCGAATCATCCCTGAAGGATCAATATAACGTAAAAAAGTGTACACCTACAGCATTACAAGACTACCTACGATTTGCCTCGCATTGCACCCCTAACTTTGTGATATCTACAGTTTAACATTTAATCCGAATAACCGACGGCCCAGGCGTGTCTCTTACGATCAAAAACAATTTAAAAAAAATTTATCCTCCACGGAGATTTGAACCGGAGACCACGACTCAAAGATTAGTAAGCAAGTGCTTTAACCACTGAGCTACATGACCCCCAAAAGGAAAAACACTACGGAGATCTCCATATCCAACGGGTCTGTCTATCGCCGTTCATTAATTTTTCGAAATTAAAAGACAACATGTTTTATATATACAGAAAATTTTTCAACCAAATGTAGACAGTATTTTACTCCTTATTTCAAAGGATAAGTGTGCAAAATTTCATCGAGATCGGATGAAAACTGTGGATTTGTATGAAGAACAAACAAACTAACAACCAAAAAAACAAACATACATACATTCATCTATATATATATATATAGATCACGCGGTTCCGTAACAGACAAAAAACGAGAGCCAAACGAATGCATTTTCCGACACTAGACACGTGATTAATTTAATAAAAAACCAATATCTGATAACGTGCGAAGGCCAGAAATACAGTGGTAATCTTGGCGTATTTGAAACAGTGTGTCTAAGGTGAAACGTAAAGAAAGTAGTGAGAACGTGGAGCGGCAGAGGTTAAACGAGAGCGGGTGCGCTATCTGAGGTCGCCAGGTCACGTGTCTGGCGCGCTGGCTGCTGGGAACCGCCGCACTCACTACCTCGCTCCAGCTCGCTACCGGTGCAATACTCCTCTAAACTTACGGAGTGCGCTATGCATTCATTGAAGATCACTCAACTCATAAAACATTTTGTTTACATGTATCAGCATCAAATTTTGTAACTGTTTTCAAACTGTGAACGAAATCTTTGGCAAATTTTACAAAATCTTTAGAACGTAGCAAAGAGTTTCGGTATGCCTACAATCAGCAGAATCAGTTTCGCTCTCAAAGTTTAGACGATTTTTTTGCGTGTAATAACGTAACAATGATTGGACTTATATGAGAGGCCAGTTGGTCTGTTATTGCTATAAGAAGGGCCAAATTGATAGTGTAGCATTAGATCTTTCAAAGGATTTTGACAGAGTGAGCCATAAAATGGTAGCAAAAAAGGTAAAAACAATTGGAATGGATGAGAAAGTGATTTTCTGTGCAGAAGAATTTTTAAAAGATAGAAAACAGAATGATAGGGTAGGAAATGCAGTATCAAAAGAAATGGAAGTAAAAATGAGATTGCCACAGGATAGCGTATTGGCACAATGCCATTCATTATTCTAATGAATAATTGTGTTGATTGTTCACTACCTGAAATGAGACTGTTTGCAGATAACACAATGCTTTATAAAAGGATCAAAACGCTAGATGACTGTAAACAGCTCCAGGGTGATCTAGACAGGATATCTAGTGGGTTGGTAAACATGGCATGAACATAAATGCAAAAAAGAGTAAGCTGATTAGAAACACAGATAAAAAACTAAAGGTTGATTATGATTATAAGGTGGGGGAAAGAAACGCTTGTTGAAGACTTGAAATGTAAATATCTTGGCACTACATTTGATAACAAGCTTAACTTGACAGGACACATTGGACAGGTGGTAGGAAAAGGTTTCAAAATTCTGCACTTGTTGAAGAGAGTGATGAGGGAATGTACGTGAGAAGTAAAGGAATTGGATTGCAAAACTTTGGTCATACCATTGCTTGACTATGGTCGTATAGTATGGGACCTACATTTGAGTATCAAATACAGGAGTTGGAGAAGGTGCAAAAAAGGACTGCTAGATTTGTTCCTGGAAATTATCGCAGAACACATTCAGTAACAAATTTGATAAAAGAGTTGGAATGGGATTCATTGGAAGACAGGAGGATGGTGAAGAGGGTCATGGGAGTGTACAAGGCGTATACTGGTGACTAGGCATGGAACGATATTGGTGTAAGAATGAAAAGTAATGCATGGAAGGGAAAAGATGACCACAAGCTGGCACTCGATTTCAGGCACAAGGGTGTGGGAAGAGTCTCTTTTTTAGGTAAGGGTGTCAGGGATTAGAATAAGTTACCAAGAGAAATGATGATTAATTTACCGAAAACGTTGAAAGAATTTAAAGTTAAGATTTGTAGAGGGCAAAAGTAGGTGGGTGCAGGAAAGGAGGAAGACGGGTGCCACCGGAGCGCTAAATCGCAATTTTAATTAAATATCAAGGTATGCTAGGCTCCTGTCTGTAGCTTGTCATTATTCTCGGTGAGATAGCGACAGAAGGTTCTGTGTGCAGCAAGTAAGCAAATCTGCGGGAAGGGTTTTTTTATTATTGAATTCCAAACATAACTGTCGGTTAGCAGAATGATACATATGATTTCATACCCGACAAAGACACCGAAGCTAGCCATTTTACAACACAATCCAGCTGAACACCCGTGAAGACTTCATTGCAATCAAACGCTGGGTGAGTACAAAGTTTATTTGCTTCATCGAGGAAGTACTGCGGTATGTGTTTAGTATGCTATTCAAACAATTATACTACAGATCTAGTGTCCGAAACAGTTTACAATTCACTCACACTACATTGAATCAAAAATACCCTAGGTATGGTATGGTGATCTCAATTTCAAACAAAGCCTTACTTATTTTCAAACTGTGCTGACGGAAGAAATAACCTAATCTGAAGATTAAAGCATCTATAAAGATAAATGAATTAATTTGATACTGGGTTAAACAGTAGCGATAGCGATTCGTGTTATCACTTACAAAACTCGAGTAAATTTTCTAAAAAGTATCATAATTTGGAGAAAAGTCTGTATCAGAGTGCTTAAACGAATTACAATACAAATTTAATTAAGAGAATTAAATTTTGCCAAAATGTCTTCTGCTAATCAGTTACTATATTTGTAGTGCTATTGGCTATTATTGATGCAGTTATCGTGTTTGTATAAACTTCAGGAGGTAAGAGAAAATCGCAATTAATTTCTTGCATTATCACTGTAAGTTCTATAGTTTATCGACAGAAAACGATTTCATTAAATACACGTCCACCTTCCTTGTTGGTAATTTTGAAATGTGCAAGCACACAAGGGAGAGAAATAAAATACTAGTCAACTCGAGTTACTATCACGCCCTGAGAGTTTCGAACCCAAACTGTGCATAAATTTAAATCAAAGGAAAAAAAATATTTTGTTAAAACATAAAAATATTTATGGTGGAGCTTTTGATATTTATGAATATTGTCAAACAAAGTATTTTCGCAACAAATTATTCTACCGTATGATATAAATGATTTTTTTATCCAAAAAAATATCTGTTGAGGAATAAAATTTACTAAAAGTATGCATTTAATATCTTTGCGAAAACTATGAACACCAGAATGATTATTGGTTTTTTGCTGCAATTATTAGGACAGAATTAAATCAGGAAGAATGTTTCGAAACTAAAGGGAGAGATGGACTTTTTGAGGTTTTTAGCCGAATGCTCGTATAGATCAGAGATAAAAATTGTAATGTTTTCCGAGTCGGTGGGATTTCAGGTATCATTTGAAACCCATGAAAATTATCTAAACAAATTCACTCCACTCCCTTGTAAAAAAAACCTCTATGATTACTTTCACTCATTTTTCAAAATATTACATAATCACATACGGGGCAGTAGGAACAAAAATAGCGCAGATATAATATTTTAGGTTGAAGAGTTTTGACGTTATAGACTATGCCAGAAATAAATGATTATTTCCATGAGGACTCCCTTTTACATTCAGAAAGTAATGAACCGAAAAAAATAAATAACAGTTGGTGTGTTGGAATTAACTTACTGCCCATGTGGAACCGAGTGATCTCTGGTTGTATAAAATAGATGCGATTTTGAATAATAATTGGGGGTAGGAGATACATAAGAGCACGTACCTCGTTACCACACTAAACGAATAAATTCTGTACTTTGCTTAAAAACAATTAACACGAAACACTAATCCTAAACAAACAGTTTAGATACCGTCGTAAAAATAATGCTATCATAAAATTGCACCAGTTTTTCTCCAAGTTGTCATTATATGACTGTCTTCACAGCATAGCTCGGTTGCACGCTGTCAGTCAAAGATCGATGTGTGTGAATGAATCAACGGGGGAATTAAATTTAAAAAACCCAAAAAGCGTAATTCTAACAGCAACTCTAAAGCTATGTAAAGTCTATGGCCCTAGTTGTATTTAGTTGCAAAGAGGATGAAAGCTCATTTGTTTTTATAAGCCACACATCATATACACATAGATTAGAATTTTAAGTTTTCTGTTAATTCGTACGATTATTGCGATCGTTTCTTATACATGTTTAAGCTCGGTGGTATTGTCACCGATCTTGAATAGGTTCAGTTTTTAGGGTAAAAGGTCAAGATAGTTTGACCTGATGTGGCTGAAATACGGACATGATCCGTTTCTCATACCAGGGGTCTCTCTGCAAAATTTGAAGAAAATCAGTTGAGAATAAAAGCATTAAAAACAGACAGAGCCTGCATACTTTTTAGTCAAAGGATCAACGGTCATGACTGCCTTAGCCGATCTGGCTGAAATACGGACTTGACCGGCATTTTATCCTTTGTGTTTACTTAGCAAAATTACAAGATTTAATGTTAAAATTGAAGGGCGTTACAATGACAGAGATTTTGCGCGGATAGAGACTACGCACTATTTAACAAGAGTCGAAGGTCGGTGATCCGATCTGGCCGAAATGGGAACTTTATCAGTATTGCACCCATTGAGTTTGCTCTCCATATTTTGAAGAATTTTAGTTTAAAGGTAATAATAATACCTGAAGTCGAGATTTTTCGCGGACAGACACGGCCTATTGTATAGATTTTAGAAGCAGAACATATCAAAGTTTTAATTTTATTCACAAAAATCATGTTAAGATCTGGGAGAAAATTAAAGTTAATGAACATTATTATCAGTTGTAAAAATCAACAATTTCGGAGACTGTAATCTCTTTTTAATACGCATCCATTAGTACGAAATTTCAGGTTTTCTCATTGTGTTGAGTTAGCTATTATCGATATGTAACGAAAAAGTTTAAATGGATTTTCTTTTATGCTTATAACTTTATGCTTCGTCGACGTCGAGGTAATTAGAGGCTGTAAAGAACAGGGGCAAGGAACTGGAAGAAATTTTGTCATGACCTTTTGAAGGAAGCATTCCAGTATTCTAGAGTAATTTGGGGAAACCATGGAAATCCCAAATCTGAATGCCCGAACAGGGATCCGAATCCGCGTCATCCAGAATTAGAGGCCAGACATTTAACGCTACCCACCTCGCTCGGTGAAAGTGTTAAAATAAAAGCAAAAATCTAAAAATAACAACACCTACAGCAGCATTTAATCAGGCATATCAACAGCTGAGGGGTACATGTAAAAGTCTGAGTTATACACTGACAGTGCAGCTGTCGTATTCAAACAAACGGATAACATAGATATCAACTTTTAGCAACATAAGAACTTGAATACCTGCACAAAAACCCAAGATCTTTTGTTACCATGATATTTTGTCTTCACTATCGCATATAAAGGCTTACGGTTAGAGTTGCGTTTGAATTACACGACAAGGGAAAAGGTTTCCAATTCGAAAACTTATTAATGGCTGCCAGAGTCGCTGAGTGTGTGTCTGTTATCTCGAGGAGTTCAAGGAGGCGAGTTTGATACCGAGGGAGGTCAAACAACACGCAGCTCACAACACGGCATCTCCACCCTTCCGGCGAGGCGACCGTTCTTATCTGCTGTCTGCTCACATAACATCCTCCCTTGTCGCCACTACATCACACTGTAGCCAAGAGTCATGGGGTGGTGAGATTAATAAAACCAGTTCTACCATAAGTTAGAAGTTACACATCATACTAGCCCAACAGACAGGTGGATTTACATAAACATGATATCCCACGAAAATGAATCTGTGCTATCTATATCAACTACCATTCGGTTTAGATAACCGTTCACCCTGTTATGAAACCTATCAATCTTGAAAGCTGGTATCATGTCAAACATCACCAAAATTTTATCAAAAAGGCAAGAGAAAAATATAATCCTCAAAACTCCAACGCCTACGAGTGCACATAGTCCCTCCAGGCACTTCAGAATGAAAGTAAATAGAAGAGTGTTATTATCTGCCATGAGAGGCCAAGGGATTTCTAGTACGTTGCCAGTGTCCCTGCCTGAGCGTCTGTCCGCGAGTTAATCTCCCTGACTTGGCAGCACTGTCGTCGCACAGCTTATTTGACGAGCTGTCGTCATTAATGAGTGTCACCAGTTGCCTCAGAGAATGGACCTAGTCACAGTACTGTCTTTCCTTCCTCGCACAGTTTCTCCTGTCCTCTAAACTGAGGTGAAACTACTTCGCCGCGTAGTGTTGACTGAGGCAGACGGTTGCTCCTGGCGTTTTTGAAGGACGAAAACCCCAACACTTCAAATTACTTCTTACAGTAGAATCATTCAACAAGCTGATAGTTGTTTTCCGCAGTTATTTGTTGACACGGTTACCAAGAGAGTCAACTGCAGTTTTTCCGCTTTTTAACCGTAGATAAGAAAAACCTTCAGTTATCAACAACTCAAAAGTTTCTGCTATTTCAATTGTCCTTCTAAAAATAATTGTTTAAAAAACATAAAAACCGCCTTCAAAAAAGGGCACTAAAAATTTTAAAATAAGTTTATATCTTGCTTAGAAGAAAGTAAATCTAAATGGACAATATTTTACATTACTGTTATTGAAATTTTTACATTAATTACTTATTTTTGGCGTCGGTGCCAGCTGTCAGATCGCCAAGATCGAATTAATTAACTTTATTTGGAGTTCGAGGCGAACCGAGAGTACGAACAAAAATTCCAAATATTTTACAGCATGTCGTGAGGGCGATAGATTTATTGTGGGAGACAGCTTAGGGAAACAAATTAACGGTAAGTTATCTGTGGCTCGACCTCGTTGGTCATCCAGGCATATCTCTGGCGCTACAGTAGCTGCATCATGCAGTAAACACTTTATAGTTAGTATAATATCGGTGTATCATCTATATGTTTCAGTTTTGATGTTTCTAGAATTAATTGTAGGTAAGTAGAAACATGATTTTTTACGTATTATTGTTATTTATTATTGTTTTTCTTGTTTTGGCTGGCACCGACTCCAAAAATAACTAATTAATGTAAAAATTTCAATAACAGTAATGTAAAATATTGTCCATTTAGATTTACTTTCTTCTAAGCAAGATATAAACTTATTTTAAAATTTTAGTGCCCTTTTTTGAAGGCGGTTTTTATGTTTTTTAAACAATTATTTTATTTTAAATTTTTAGTGGTATTATAGTTAATTTGTATTTAAATATGCCGCAGCAGTTCTCATATTTGCGAACTTCCTGGAAGCTCAGTGGTTAAAGCGAAAGCTTTTTTTTTTTTAAAAAAAATGTCTCATTTCAACAACTTTCAGAATGGGGTGAATTGGATGCTGTGTTAAGGAATGTCAGTTTACATTTTGGTCCAGGCTGTGTTTTGATCTAATCATAATATCTGCTGCTCGATAATCGAAACATGTAACATCTGGATATTAATACATACCACATACACAAATCTTTCTCTGGAATATATCTGTTCGTTCCGGCATCACACAGAAAATGTAGATATTTAATTGGTTTTCACAAAGTAAAAGCTCGGGGTCCAAGTTGAAATCTGAAGTACATGTTGAGACATTAGGACACATACATTTTATAAATAATCTGCAATGACTTAAAAATAGCTTAATTGATTTTGACGGTGGATTTTGTAAAGAACATTGGAAATTATAAACGATGGGGGTAAAGGAGAAGAGGGATTGGGCTTTTGTATACCAAATGTAGACTGTCTTTTCTGACTGATTTAAAGTATACGTTTGTAAATTTCTATTGATATCATATAAAATTTTAGGTGTGTATAAAAAAATAATTAACTGGTGTGGAGGTGAAGAGTAGTTTGGTTTTTGTTAAGGTAGTGTGGACAGTATTTTTCTCTTTGTTTTATACATGTGCAAAGTTCCATCGAAACCAGATAAAAACTGTAGCATTGTGTAAAGAACATTTACAAAAATTAAATGGGGTAAGGGAGTGAACGGTTGGGTTTTGTAAACAGAATGTTTCTCTTTGTTCTTAAGTATACATTTTCAGTGTTCCATCGAAATCTGATAAAAACGATAGGTATCTATAAAGAACATTGGAAATTAGGAGGGGTGGGGGTAGAAGGGAAGAGGGGTTGGGTTTCTGCAACCTAATTTAAACACAATTGTTACGTATTTTTTAAAGTATACGTGTGCAAATTTTCTTCAGAATCATATAGAAACTGTGCTTTGTGTAGATTAAAGGGATGGAAAGGGGAAGAGAGGTTTGGCTTCTCTAAACCAAATGGAGACTGTATTTTTCTGTTTGTTTTGAAGTATACATGTGCATACTTCCTTCAAAATAAGATAGAAACGATAGCTTTATATAATGAACATAGACAGTAATTAAAGGGGTAGAAAGGGGAATAGGGTTTGTGTTTTTGTCAAACTAATGTGAGTAGTATGTTTTTTTTTCTATTTGCTTTAAAGTATACACATGTGAAGTTCCACCGAAATCGGATTAAAATGTGGGTTTGTACAAACATTAAGGGATGTAAAAGGGGAGCTAGGGTAGTTTTTCTATTTTTTAGTCAGAAATCTTCTCCATAAAAAAATACATATATGTGCCAATTTTCATAAATATCGGTCAAATGGTGTCAACTGTAGCTTTTCAAAAATAAAATTGACGAAAGTCAAGGGGCGGAAATGGGGAAAGGGGTTCAGTTTTTGCAAACCAAAAGCTTACATTATTTTCCCCTTTGTTTTACAGTAAAAGTTTGCTAAGTTCTATCTAAACTGGATAAAAACTGTGGGTTTGTATAATAATTAAACGGTTTAATGGGAAGTGGGGGTGGTTTTTTTTATTTTTTGATCCGAAACCTTCCTCGTGAAAAAATTTATATAAGCGCCAACTTTCATGTTAATAGGTCAAATGGCGCCGACTGTAGCTTTTTATATTAAAAAAATTGACAAAATTAAGGGGTTGAGCTTTGGCAGACCAAATGTTGACAAGATTTTTCTGTTTGTTTGAAAGTATACATTGGCAAAGTTCAATCAAAATCAGATATGAAATATAGGTTTCTATAAAATTAAGGGGTGTAAAGGGGGAGATGGGGTGGCTTTTTTATTTTTGGTCAGAAACCTTCTCAATGAAATATTACATGTAAATGACAACTTTCATGGAGATTAATTAAATGATGTCGACTATAGTTTTGTATAAAGAACTTTGGCAAAAATTAAGGGGTAGATAGGGTGAGAGGGGTTCAGTTTTTTCAGACTAAATGTTGACAGCATTTTTCTCTTTATTTTTGAATATACATGTCCAAAGTTCCATTGAATCGGATAAAAAATGTGGGTTTGTATAAAAATTAAGGGGTGTAAAGGGAGAGAGGTTTTTTTTTATTTTTTTGGGTCAGAAACCTTTTCCATGAAAATTACATGTATATGCCAACTTAAATGGAATCAGTTAAATGGTGTCGACTTTATCTTTGTATAAAGAACATTGGCAAAAATTAAGGGGTGGATAGGGGGAGAGGGGTTCAGTTTTTTCAAATCAAAAGTTGACAGTATTTTTTGTTTATTTTTTACTATGCATTTCCAAAGTTCCATCAAAATCGGATAAAAAGTGTAGGTTTGTATAAAATTTAAGGGGTGTAAAGGGGTAGAAGGGGTGGTTTCTCAATGAAATTCATATGGGACCACTTTGGAGGTATACTCTATCCACTATAAAAATCTCATTTAAATCGGTTCAAAATTGGCGAAGATATCGTTGAACATACATCAAAAAAAAAAAATCAGACGAATTGAGAACCTCCTCCTTTTTTGAAGTCGGTTAAAAAGGGTTATATTAACAAAATATGTTCGGCAACGTAGTCTTACGGGTGTTTGACCGAATTCTGTCTACTGTTCTAAGACGTCTTACTCGTATTCGTCTACATCCATACTCTGCTATTCACAAATATTGTGGTTGGCAAAGAGTACTGTGTACCAAAACAAACTCTGAGCATTCCCATCTCAAATAGCACGAGGAAAGAAAGAATACATGTAAGCATCAGTACGGCATCTTATTTCTCTAATTTTATCTCTCCTGTCATTAATACCTAAATAGGTTGGTGGAAGAATATTTCACTGCACTCGTAAATGAAAGAAATATTTCGCATATTCGCCAACAAATTCAAACGAAACCGACGACATCTGCCTACTAGACAATCCCACCCCAATTTATATATTAATCCTGTGACGCTTTCGTAAGGGCTATGGCAAGTAGCCACAGATCGAGAGGCTCTCCTCTGTACTTTCTCTAAGGCCTTAATCAATCCCTTGCGATAAGGATCTCCACAACAGCAATCCAAATGTGGACTCACGAGAGTTTTATACGCTATTTGTTTTGTATGCGCGTTGCAATTCTTCAAAATACAACCTATCTTCCCCACAACGGATCCATTAAATGTTGCTTTGTACTACAAGAATTACATTAAAAGCAGAATAGCACTAGCGAAAAGAGCCTTCATGAACAAGAAAAATCTTTTAGTTTCAAATGTTTATCAATGACTCAAAAGAACTTTTTAAAACTCTATGTGTGGAGCACAGCAATTTATGGCAGCGAAGTATGGACTTAAGGAATACCAGAGAGAAGGAAAATTGAAGCATTTGAAATGTGGTGCTATAGAAGGAGGCTGCAAATTAAGTTTCGGGTAAAGTACGAAACGAACGAGTTTTGGAAATGATGGGCGAGGAAAGACGTTTGCAGAAAAGTTTTACAGAAACAAGAGACAGAATGTTAGGTCATATTTTGAAACATGCAGGATTGGTTAACTTGTTAGTGGAGAGAACTGTTGAAGGTAAGAACTGCACAGGAAGACAGAGATTAGAATATATGAAGCAG
>JARYHS010007231.1:0-48607 GCA_031002005.1 Vandiemenella viatica
GAGATACTGCGCCTTCGACTCTGATGCTGCCAGAGCTGTGACGGAACACCAGCGGAAGCAACATCCGGATGAACATAAGGCGAAGCAACTCCCAGCTGAACTCCAGGGAAAGCAACTACCAGCTACAGACGTCTCGCCACAACATCTCCTGGTGAGTAAGAGAAATCTTCGTTCTGGTTATAGCTTCCTAGAATGTTCTAGAACATCTGAGAACATTCTAGAAGCTAGTTTGTGCTCAGGGAGCAGTGAATTTCTTTGCCCTGACGCAATAATCAGCGAGAGCAGAGAAATTATATCTGGAACTCTGCCGGCTGAAGAGAGCTCTCGCACAAAGTTGGTCGGAGAATTCCTCGCGCCGCGATTTGTGGAAAAAGAAGATTGTATTTCTAATAACTCACCTATTTCTTGTCCCGACCAGCCAGAAACGAATAATATTGTGTCATTTCAAGAGTTCTGTTCGATTAGTGACTCTAAAACCAGTACACAACAACCTAGATTTGAAAACTTGGAGAGCTCTCACACCAGCTTTGATCATCATGAGGGGTATATAGAGGCAATGGCTGATCTTCATGCCAATGAAACAGAGTTTGTAAACCCCTGCCTTAATGAATGTTCTGGTCGTTCAATCTATACTGCCGATCTACCAGAAGTGATCCCTGGCATAAATTCTTTAAATCCATCTTGTCTTCCATATGAAAATAGTTTTGTGGAAGTAGTGAATATCACCTTAAGTAATGACAGTATAGTTTCCAGTGATTTTAAAGACAGGGTTGATGTGCAAACCATGGAAGATACTGATACATCTACTACGGGAGGCCTAGAAGACGAACTTATAAATAACCTGGACCAAAAATCTTCCTCCCACGTATCAAGTTCGCAATCATTAATGAGTTCCGGGGAAGTTAGGCAGTTGCGAACACGCCTAAATGTATTGAAAAGTAAAATGGGTTTGTCTGTGGAGGAAAATAATTCAACATCTGATGAACATCTGAGCTCATCCTCTTCTGAATGGTCCCCCGATCACTGGACAAATGCAATACCAGAAGGAAGAATATTGAGGCGGGATGACAATCTCATTAGTTTCTTTCCCCTCCCATCTGCCATATCATGTATGGAACCAAATTGTCACACCACGTATAGTGCGGGGCAGTGGACGTCAATGAGAAAATCTCTTGAGAGACACTTAGAAAATGTGCATAACATTCGCATAAAAAACAACATAAACTATTGTTTTAAGTGTAAACGTGACGTCGGCATAAGGCCTTCTAAACATGCCTGCCTGCTCGCTGGCAATTATGACAAGCCTCCGTTGATAAACTTTGCCAACAAGTGTGATGAATGTGATGCGACCTTCCCGTCCAAACGAGGCTTGTACAACCATAAACAAGCTGCCCATGTAATGGCCAGAAGGAAGGAGAAACAGCGAATCGAACTTCCAGCCAAAGCACCGGTCCGACCTAAACGACGAGGTGCTCTGAGACAAGCTTTAGTGCCACCAGAAGATAATGCTACTTTAACACCTAATACATCATTGGTGTTAGCTATAGCACCGCAAGATCCTGATCCTGACATAACTCTGATGCCGCCGCCTGGCCCTGAAGATCTCACACGTCTGATGCCGCCGCCTGGCCTTGGAGATACGACTAATTTGATGCCGCCGCCTGGCCTTGAAGATGCTACCTATATGATGCCGCCGCCTGGCACTGCTGATTTTGCATCGACGCTGACCGAAACGCTGCGACCTGGTTTTGAAGACACAGGGATCGAAATTGCACCTTCACCAGATGTGGCTGCTCCATTGCTGACAGAAGACACTGGCAACGAACATGGTAAGTCACTGTCTGTTAATGTTGCCACGGTAGAGGCTAATCGCTCCTGTAGATATGTCACGGATGATGAAATTACAGCTTACTCAGAAATACAATCACAGTCGGTAAATAGACCCCAATCAATTTCCACTGCTGATGCTGAAAATGAGGAGTTTACTAATGATGGTGATATGGGCGAGTCATCAAGCCAGTTGTTAATAGATGATAATGACAAATCTCCAGTCCATGATTATGTCCCTCAACTTAAAGAAATTTTAAAAACTGATTGTACATTGGATAAGTGGGCAAACTTTGAGACCCTATGTGAGGACATAACTCAATGTGTAGCATCTGTAGTTAAGTTACCTTCTCCCCCTCAAACATCAAGCCATAAGCGTAAAGTTAATGTTGATGATGCCAAGACTATCCAGGCTCTGTATCGACGTAACAGACGCCGAGCGGTTAGGCTCATAGTAGATGGGGAACCACGACCTTGCGAACTTCAAGTGGATGATGTTACTAACCATTTTCGCTCTGTTTGGTCTAGACGCCAGTGTGATCTTTCGCTTTATGGCCCTTTAGGTCGTCATAAGGAACGTCCACCGATGCCTCTGAATAATTTTATACCAGGTGAAGTTGCAATGAGATTACAAAAGTGTGAAAATACTGCTCCAGGCGCGGATCGGTTGTCATACAGACATTGGCGTTCTGTAGATCCGACGTGTGAGTTATTAACACTCATATTTAATATCTGCCTCAAATATAACAATATCCCTAGAACTTGGAAAGAGGCTCTAACCATCCTAATTTATAAGAAGGGTGACCCATCGGTTGTATCGAATTGGAGGCCTATTGCCTTATCACGAACCATTTATAAATTATTCACCGGATGTATGGCTAAACGCCTTACTACATGGCTTACCTCCAATTCGGTACTATCACCATGCCAAAAAGGCTTTATGCCTTATGATGGTGTTTTTGAACACAACTATGCCCTCCAAAGGAGATTTGATGCGGCTAGATCTGAAAAAGGGGAACTTTGTGCTGTTTGGCTTGACTTCTCTAACGCCTTTGGTTCTGTCCCCCACGAAGCAATTGTCTTTGCCCTTAGGGCAGCCGGTGCAGGTGATCGTTTTGCGGAATTAATCGGCAACATTTACTTGAACAGCTGTAGTAATATTGCGGTCGGATCTACCGTTACTGAAAGTATTCCGGTCAACAGCGGGATCCGACAGGGTTGTCCCCTTTCGGGACTACTATTTAACATTGCCATTGACCCGATCCTCCAGTCAATTCAGGGAGATCACGAGGAACATCGTGCACTGGCCTTTGCTGACGACATTACTCCTATTGGCCGGACAATTGCTGAGGTACAACATAGTGTTGACGTGGTGGTGGAACTAGCAGCTATGATTGGGATTGTTGTCAATGCCTCCAAGCTCTTCAATACATATTTCCGGAGTAACACCAGTGGGAACAAGACCGACTGTGTTCCATATAGCAGGCACTCCAATTAAACACCTTAGTGATGGAGATCAGGGAAAATTTCTGGGGAAACCAGTGGGTTTTCAAATAGTCCCTGAGCAATCTGAAATGAAGGACATTTGTGAAATGGGCTTGAAAATCCTCCGTTCCAAACTTGCGCCGTGGCAACGTATAGATGCAGTGAAGACATTTCTATATCCTTCCTTAAACTTTGCCATGAGGATGAGTAAATATTCTAAAACGGAATGGAAGCACTTTGATGAACTTCTCCGCCCTGAATTTAAGCGAACATTAAACCTTCCCCCAGAAGCTTCAAATGATTATCTTTACGGGTCAACAAATGCGGGTAATTGTGGTCTTCCCGAAGCTTCTGTGGATTCTGATATTGCCCTTATTGACGGTGCTTTTAAACTTTTAACATCTAAAGACCCTATGACGCTTGATTTAGCACATGGCGATTTGTCATCGACGGTATCTCGGCGATTAGGACGACCTGTCGATTACATTGATATGGCGACTTTCCTGTCTGGCGAAAATGAGGGAGAATTTCGCCAACGGTCGAATGCCCTATCAAATATATGGACGTGTTCCCGGGTGGCTTCGAGGAGGATGGATGCAGCATGGGAGTTCACTAACACCAAACCCTCAATTACTAGTGGATCCCTTGTTCTTCATCCTTCTTGCCGACACTCGGTGATGCGTTCATTTCGCTCATCAATACGAAAATCCCACGACAGGCGCCTGATTGAATTAAAAAGCCAAGGAAAAGTCGCGGAATGTGTTGGATTACATCGTTCCAGTTCCCACTTTATAAGGACTGGCCTGTTTACCAGGTTTGCCGACTGGCGATTTATTCACCGAGCCAGACTGGGACTTGTTCCCCTAAATGCAGTTATGAGGAGTGGAACCAATAATGATAAATCTTGTCGGCGATGTGGTTACCCGCAGGAGACCCTTCCACACGTGTTATGTGCATTGTATGCGTTATTCTGAGATTTATACCCGCCGTCATAACTCAGTTGTAAACAGAGTTAAAAAAGCTGCGCAAGCACGTTTTAAACTTAGTAGCCGAGAACGAAGCAGTAGAAGGATCACTGGGGCTGCGACCAGATTTAATCATAGCTAAGGATAATCAATGTATTATAGTTGATGTCACGATAACCATTCGATAATCGACCAAAGGCGTTTGAGGAGGCAAGGAACACCAAAATAGATAAGTATACTCACCTAGCTGCAGCACTACAGAGTCGTTATGAAAAGGTGGATGTGGCTGCCATAATAGTAGGTGCTCTTGGATCATGGGACCCACGAAATGACTCTGTAATGCGACGTCTGTGTAGCAAAAAATATCTGGGATTGTTCCGTAAGCTATGCGTATCCGATGTCATCCGGTTTTCACGAGATATTTATATAGAACACCTAACTGGCCGTCGGCAATGTTAGGCCGAGAAGCTAATCTTAATCTAAACAATGACATATATTGCTTATTCTATCCCTACTTTATATCTTTTATTTTGATGTCCTTTCTCTTTTGCTCTTAATTTTGTTTATGTTATGTTTTTTTTATTTTTATTTCTTTTTCATTTTTTAGTTTAATCAATTTGAATAAGACATGTAATTACTATGGCAACATTTTAGAAGACAGTGACTTACATTTATGTAGATATATAATTGAACAATTAGCAAGCCCCTAGCACTCAATATTTCGATGTAACTAGTGAAGTAAGAATTACCAATAAACAACAATTAATCTGTTCTTATCAGCTTAATATCTGATACGTCCAGCATCGCTGGACCAGAATATTAAACTCATTTTTGGAACATGACGGAGTGCTAGGGGCTTGCTCCACCTCTGTCGCGGGTTGGCCCGGCATTGCAGTACCGCCGGGATCGGCCCACCTAATCTCAATTAAAACATAGAAATGAGTTGAATAATCTGGAAGTATCAGAATATTAAGCTGATTTGACTTCTGTGTGAAATTTTCTTCTCAGGCTTAACGACCATGTTTTATTTCCCTCTCGTGTGTATTAACTTGTGTAGGGTAGCCAATTGCTGAACCCCTCGCCGCCCCCAGTACCTCTTCCGCACTTCCCATAGCTCGGCGGGAACAAGTGAGGGGGGGGGGGGAATTTAGTTTTATATATATACAAAAAAAAAAAAAAAAAAATCCGTACCTAGGTGAAAACGTGTTTAACCATCCCGCAGTCATTTTACCGTTTGTCTACGCCAAATATGGACCCACGTATTTTGCTTCCTTACAGGATTCCAAGCTGTGGTTCCTGTACTCTGATACTTAGTTATTAGAGACCTTGTCTTTTCGCGAAATGTCGTCGTCGCCGCCGCCGACGCGCGTGTTGTGAGTCGGACGCTGTGCGTTGCCATGCCGTTTTGCGGTTACGAATAAAGTTACTCAGAATTAATGCGAGCGCTTTCTTCAGTGTTCTGCACCTTGTGGGCCCTACCTTAAGTCCTCTCGATCGAGATACGGGGCCACCAGCCACTTTCCGGAGGCGGGGTCGGTTATTTTCCACCTTTGCGCGGCGGGCGCCAGGAGGTACTCAATCACCGAAAGTCAGTTTTATATGAAGCATAGAGACTACTTATTGTCTCCTATCACTTTCGTATAAACAGCACCATCTGCAAAAATGCGGAGGATCGGCCATCGAAGGAAGTCAATCCGGCAGTTTCGAACATTGTCGTTAGGGTCTGGGGACACCTTGGCGTTCTACCCTCGGTCCTGACGTACTCAAAAAGAGTAGCAACACTGCAAAACTTATCGCTTCTCGGCCTTTTGGCTAAGATCAAAGTGTAGTATCTGTTCTTATCAGCTTAATATCTGATACGTCCAGCATCGCTGGACCAGAATATTAAACTCATTTTGGAACATGACGGAGTGCTAGGGGCTTGCTCCACCTCTGTCGCGGGTTGGCCCGGCATTGCAGTACCGCCGGGATCGGCCCACCTAATCTCAATTAAAACATAGAAATGAGTTGAATAATCTGGAAGTATCAGAATATTAAGCTGATTTGACTTCTGTGTGAAATTTTCTTCTCAGGCTTAACGACCATGTTTTATTTCCCTCTCGTGTGTAATTAACTTGTGTAGGGTAGCCAATTGCTGAACACGAGGCGAAACAACTCCAGGGAAAGCATCTGCCAGCTACAGACGTCTCGCCACAGCATCTCCTGGTGAGTAAGAGAAATCTTCGTTCTGGTTATAGCTTCCTAGAATGTTCTAGAACATCTGAGAACATTCTAGAAGCTAGTTTGTGCTCAGGGAGCAGTGAATTTCTTTGCCCTGACGCAATAATCAGCGAGAGCAGAGAAATTATATCTGGAACTCTGCCGGCTGAAGAGAGCTCTCGCACAAAGTTGGTCGGAGAATTCCTCGCGCCGCGATTTGTGGAAAAAGAAGATTGTTATTCTAATAACTCACCTATTTCTTGTCCCGACCAGCCAGAAACGAATAATATTGTGTCATTTCAAGAGTTCTGTTCGATTAGTGACTCTAAAACCAGTACACAACAACCTAGATTTGAAAACTTGGAGAGCTCTCACACCAGCTTTGATCATCATGAGGGGTATATAGAGGCAATGGCTGATCTTCATGCCAATGAAACAGAGTTTGTAAACCCCTGCCTTAATGAATGTTCTGGTCGTTCAATCTATACTGCCGATCTACCAGAAGTGATCCCTGGCATAAATTCTTTAAATCCATCTTGTCTTCCATATGAAAATAGTTTTGTGGAAGTAGTGAATATCACCTTAAGTAATGACAGTATAGTTTCCAGTGATTTTAAAGACAGGGTTGATGTGCAAACCATGGAAGATACTGATACATCTGCTACGGGAGGCCTAGAAGACGAACTTATAAATAACCTGGACCAAAAATCTTCCTCCCACGTATCAAGTTCGCAATCATTAATGAGTTCCGGGGAAGTTAGGCAGTTGCGAACACGCCTAAATGTATTGAAAAGTAAAATGGGTTTGTCTGTGGAGGAAAATAATTCAACATCTGATGAACATCTGAGCTCATCCTCTTCTGAATGGTCCCCCGATCACTGGACAAATGCAATACCAGAAGGAAGAATATTGAGGCGGGATGACAATCTCATTAGTTTCTTTCCCCTCCCATCTGCCATATCATGTATGGAACCAAATTGTCACACCACGTATAGTGCGGGGCAGTGGACGTCAATGAGAAAATCTCTTGAGAGACACTTAGAAAATGTGCATAACATTCGCATAAAAAACAACATAAACTATTGTTTTAAGTGTAAACGTGACGTCGGCATAAGGCCTTCTAAACATGCCTGCCTGCTCGCTGGCAATTATGACAAGCCTCCGTTGATAAACTTTGCCAACAAGTGTGATGAATGTGATGCGACCTTCCCGTCCAAACGAGGCTTGTACAACCATAAACAAGCTGCCCATGTAATGGCCAGAAGGAAGGAGAAACAGCGAATCGAACTTCCAGCCAAAGCACCGGTCCGACCTAAACGACGAGGTGCTCTGAGACAAGCTTTAGTGCCACCAGAAGATAATGCTACTTTAACACCTAATACATCATTGGTGTTAGCTATAGCACCGCAAGATCCTGATCCTGACATAACTCTGATGCCGCCGCCTGGCCCTGAAGATCTCACACGTCTGATGCCGCCGCCTGGCCTTGGAGATACGACTAATTTGATGCCGCCGCCTGGCCTTGAAGATGCTACCTATATGATGCCGCCGCCTGGCACTGCTGATTTTGCATCGACGCTGACCGAAACGCTGCGACCTGGTTTTGAAGACACAGGGATCGAAATTGCACCTTCACCAGATGTGGCTGCTCCATTGCTGACAGAAGACACTGGCAACGAACATGGTAAGTCACTGTCTGTTAATGTTGCCACGGTAGAGGCTAATCGCTCCTGTAGATATGTCACGGATGATGAAATTACAGCTTACTCAGAAATACAATCACAGTCGGTAAATAGACCCCAATCAATTTCCACTGCTGATGCTGAAAATGAGGAGTTTACTAATGATGGTGATATGGGCGAGTCATCAAGCCAGTTGTTAATAGATGATAATGACAAATCTCCAGTCCATGATTATGTCCCTCAACTTAAAGAAATTTTAAAAACTGATTGTACATTGGATAAGTGGGCAAACTTTGAGACCCTATGTGAGGACATAACTCAATGTGTAGCATCTGTAGTTAAGTTACCTTCTCCCCCTCAAACATCAAGCCATAAGCGTAAAGTTAATGTTGATGATGCCAAGACTATCCAGGCTCTGTATCGACGTAACAGACGCCGAGCGGTTAGGCTCATAGTAGATGGGGAACCACGACCTTGCGAACTTCAAGTGGATGATGTTACTAACCATTTTCGCTCTGTTTGGTCTAGACGCCAGTGTGATCTTTCGCTTTATGGCCCTTTAGGTCGTCATAAGGAACGTCCACCGATGCCTCTGAATAATTTTATACCAGGTGAAGTTGCAATGAGATTGCAAAAGTGTGAAAATACTGCTCCAGGCGCGGATCGGTTGTCATACAGACATTGGCGTTCTGTAGATCCGACGTGTGAGTTATTAACACTCATATTTAATATCTGCCTCAAATATAACAATATCCCTAGAACTTGGAAAGAGGCTCTAACCATCCTAATTTATAAGAAGGGTGACCCATCGGTTGTATCGAATTGGAGGCCTATTGCCTTATCACGAACCATTTATAAATTATTCACCGGATGTATGGCTAAACGCCTTACTACATGGCTTACCTCCAATTCGGTACTATCACCATGCCAAAAAGGCTTTATGCCTTATGATGGTGTTTTTGAACACAACTATGCCCTCCAAAGGAGATTTGATGCGGCTAGATCTGAAAAAGGGGAACTTTGTGCTGTTTGGCTTGACTTCTCTAACGCCTTTGGTTCTGTCCCCCACGAAGCAATTGTCTTTGCCCTTAGGGCAGCCGGTGCAGGTGATCGTTTTGCGGAATTAATCGGCAACATTTACTTGAACAGCTGTAGTAATATTGCGGTCGGATCTACCGTTACTGAAAGTATTCCGGTCAACAGCGGGATCCGACAGGGTTGTCCCCTTTCGGGACTACTATTTAACATTGCCATTGACCCGATCCTCCAGTCAATTCAGGGAGATCACGAGGAACATCGTGCACTGGCCTTTGCTGACGACATTACTCCTATTGGCCGGACAATTGCTGAGGTACAACATAGTGTTGACGTGGTGGTGGAACTAGCAGCTATGATTGGGATTGTTGTCAATGCCTCCAAGTGCTCTTCAATACATATTTCCGGAGTAACACCAGTGGGAACAAGACCGACTGTGTTCCATATAGCAGGCACTCCAATTAAACACCTTAGTGATGGAGATCAGGGAAAATTTCTGGGGAAACCAGTGGGTTTTCAAATAGTCCCTGAGCAATCTGAAATGAAGGACATTTGTGAAATGGGCTTGAAAATCCTCCGTTCCAAACTTGCGCCGTGGCAACGTATAGATGCAGTGAAGACATTTCTATATCCTTCCTTAAACTTTGCCATGAGGATGAGTAAATATTCTAAAACGGAATGGAAGCACTTTGATGAACTTCTCCGCCCTGAATTTAAGCGAACATTAAACCTTCCCCCAGAAGCTTCAAATGATTATCTTTACGGGTCAACAAATGCGGGTAATTGTGGTCTTCCCGAAGCTTCTGTGGATTCTGATATTGCCCTTATTGACGGTGCTTTTAAACTTTTAACATCTAAAGACCCTATGACGCTTGATTTAGCACATGGCGATTTGTCATCGACGGTATCTCGGCGATTAGGACGACCTGTCGATTACATTGATATGGCGACTTTCCTGTCTGGCGAAAATGAGGGAGAATTTCGCCAACGGTCGAATGCCCTATCAAATATATGGACGTGTTCCCGGGTGGCTTCGAGGAGGATGGATGCAGCATGGGAGTTCACTAACACCAAACCCTCAATTACTAGTGGATCCCTTGTTCTTCATCCTTCTTGCCGACACTCGGTGATGCGTTCATTTCGTTCATCAATACGAAAATCCCACGACAGGCGCCTGATTGAATTAAAAAGCCAAGGAAAAGTCGCGGAATGTGTTGGATTACAATCGTTCCAGTTCCCACTTTATAAGGACTGGCCTGTTTACCAGGTTTGCCGACTGGCGATTTATTCACCGAGCCAGACTGGGACTTGTTCCCCTAAATGCAGTTATGAGGAGTGGAACCAATAATGATAAATCTTGTCGGCGATGTGGGTTACCCGCAGGAGACCCTTCCACACGTGTTATGTCATTGTATGCGTTATTCTGAGATTTATACCCGCCGTCATAACTCAGTTGTAAACAGAGTTAAAAAAGCTGCGCAAGCACGTTTTAACTTAGTAGCCGAGAACGAAGCAGTAGAAGGATCACTGGGGCTGCGACCAGATTTATCATAGCTAAGGATAATCAATGTATTATAGTTGATGTCACGATACATTCGATAATCGACCAAGGCGTTTGAGGAGGCAAGGAACACCAAATAGATAAGTATACTCACCTAGCTGCAGCACTACAGAGTCGTTATGAAAAGGTGGATGTGGCTGCCATAATAGTAGGTGCTCTTGGATCATGGGACCCACGAAATGACTCTGTAATGCGACGTCTGTGTAGCAAAAAATATCTGGGATTGTTCCGTAAGCTATGCGTATCCGATGTCATCCGGTTTTCACGAGATATTTATATAGAAACACCTAACTGGCCGTCGGCAATGTTAGGCCGAGAAGCTAATCTTAATCTAAACAATGACATATATTGCTTATTCTATCCCTACTTTATATCTTTTTATCTTTTTATTTTGATGTCCTTTCTCTTTTGCTCTTAATTTTGTTTATGTTATGTTTTTTTTTATTTTTATTTCTTTTTCATTTTTTAGTTTAATCAATTTGAATAAGACATGTAATTACTATGGCAACATTTTAGAAGACAGTGACTTACATTTATGTAGATATATAATTGAACAATTAGCAAGCCCCTAGCACTCAATATTTCGATGTAACTAGTGAAGTAAGAATTACCAATAAACAACAATTAATCTGTTCTTATCAGCTTAATATCTGATACGTCCAGCATCGCTGGACCAGAATATTAAACTCATTTTTGGAACATGACGGAGTGCTAGGGGCTTGCTCCACCTCTGTCGCGGGTTGGCCCGGCATTGCAGTACCGCCGGGATCGGCCCACCTAATCTCAATTAAAACATAGAAATGAGTTGAATAATCTGGAAGTATCAGAATATTAAGCTGATTTGACTTCTGTGTGAAATTTTCTTCTCAGGCTTAACGACCATGTTGTATTTCCCTCTCGTGTGTATTAACTTGTGTAGGGTAGCCAATTGCTGAACCCCTCGCCGCCCCAGTACCTCTTCCGCACTTCCCATAGCTCGGCGGGAACAAGTGAGGGGGGGGGGGGAATTTAGTTTTATATATATACAAAAAAAAAAAACAAAAAAAAAAAAATCCGTACCTAGGTGAAAACGTGTTTAACCATCCCGCAGTCATTTTACCGTTTGTCTACGCCAAATATGGACCCACGTATTTTTGCTTCCTTACAGGATTCCAAGCTGTGGTTCCTGTACTCTGATACTTAGTTATTAGAGACCTTGTCTTTTCGCGAAATGTCGTCGTCGCCGCCGCCGACGCGCGTGTTGTGAGTCGGACGCTGTGCGTTGCCATGCCGTTTTGCGGTTACGAATAAAGTTACTCAGAATTATGCGAGCGCTTTCTTCCAGTGTTTCTGCACCTTGTGGGCCCTACCTTAAGCCCTCTCGATCGAGATACGGGGCCACCAGCCACTTTCCGGAGGCGGGGTCGGTTATTTTCCACCTTTGCGCGGCGGGCGCCAGGAGGTACTCAATCACCGAAAGTCAGTTGTTTATATGAAGCATAGAGACTACTTATTGTCTCCTATCACTTTCGTATAAACAGCACCATCTGCAAAAATGCGGAGGATCGGCCATCGAAGGAAGTAAATCCGGCAGTTTCGAACATTGTCGTTAGGGTCTGGGGACACCTTGGCGTTCTACCCTCGGTCCTGACGTACTCAAAAAGAGTAGCAACACGTGCAAAACTTATCGCTTCTCGGCCTTTTGGCTAAGATCAAAGTGTAGTATCTGTTCTTATCAGCTTAATATCTGATACGTCCAGCATCGCTGGACCAGAATATTAAACTCATTTTTGGAACATGACGGAGTGCTAGGGGCTTGCTCCACCTCTGTCGCGGGTTGGCCCGGCATTGCAGTACCGCCGGGATCGGCCCACCTAATCTCAATTAAAACATAGAAATGAGTTGAATAATCTGGAAGTATCAGAATATTAAGCTGATTTGACTTCTGTGTGAAATTTTCTTCTCAGGCTTAACGACCATGTTTTATTTCCCTCTCGTGTGTATTAACTTGTGTAGGGTAGCCAATTGCTGAACACGAGGCGAAACAACTCCAGGGAAAGCATCTGCCAGCTACAGACGTCTCGCCACAGCATCTCCTGGTGAGTAAGAGAAATCTTCGTTCTGTTTATAGCTTCCTAGAATGTTCTAGAACATCTGAGAACATTCTAGAAGCTAGTTTGTGCTCAGGGAGCAGTGAATTTCTTTGCCCTGACGCAATAATCAGCGAGAGCAGAGAAATTATATCTGGAACTCTGCCGGCTGAAGAGAGCTCTCGCACAAAGTTGGTCGGAGAATTCCTCGCGCCGCGATTTGTGGAAAAAGAAGATTGTATTTCTAATAACTCACCTATTTCTTGTCCCGACCAGCCAGAAACGAATAATATTGTGTCATTTCAAGAGTTCTGTTCGATCAGTGACTCTAAAACCAGTACACAACAACCTAGAATTGAAAACTTGGAGAGCTCTCACACCAGTTTTGATCATCATGAGGGGTATATAGAGGCAATGGCTGATCTTCATGCCAATGAAACAGAGTTTGTAAACCCCTGCCTTAATGAATGTTCTGGTCGTTCAATCAATACTGCCGATCTACCAGAAGTGATCCCTGGCATAAATCCTTTAAATCCATCTTGTCTTCCATATGAAAATAGATTTGTGGAAGTAGTGAATATCACCTTAAGTAATGACAGTATAGTTTCCAGTGATTTTAAAGACAGGGTTGATGTGCAAACCATGGAAGATACTGATACATCTGCTACGGGAGGCTTAGAAGACGAACTTATTAATAACCTGGACCAAAAATCTTCCTCCCATGTATCAAGTTCGCAATCATTAATGAGTTCCGGGGAAGTTAGGCAGTTGCGAACACGCCTAAATGTATTGAAAAGTAAAATGGGTGTGTCTGTGGAGGAAAATAATTCAACATCTGATGAACATCTGAGCTCATCCTCTTCTGAATGGTCCCCTGATCACTGGACAAATGCAATACCAGAAGGAAGAATATTGAGGCGGGATGACAATCTCATCAGTTTCTTTCCCCTTCCATCTGCCATATCATGTATGGAACCAAATTGTCACACCACGTATAGTGCGGGGCAGTGGACGTCAATGAGAAAATCTCTTGAGAGACACTTAGAAAATGTGCACAACATTCGCATAAAAAACAACATAAACTATTGTTTTAAGTGTAAATGTGACGTCGGCATAAGACCTTCTAAACATGCCTGCCTGCTCACTAGCAATTTAGATAAGCCTCCATTAACCATCTTTGCCAACAAATGTGATGAGTGTGAAGCGACCTTCCCTTCCAAGCGAGGATTGTACAACCATAAGCAAGCTGCCCATGTAATGGCCAGAAGGAAGGAGAAGCAGCGGATCGAACTTCCAACCAAAGCGCCGGTCCGACCCAAGCGACGAGGTGCAGTGAGACATGCTATTGCACCGTCAGTGGACAATATTGCAATCACACCTGATATTTCACTGACACCTGCTACATTATCACAAGAGTCTGAACCCGACACAACTCTGATGCCGCCGCCTGGTCTTGAAGACACTTCACACTTGATGCCGCCGCCTGGCCTTAGTGATGCTGCCAACATGATGCCGCCGCCTGGCCTTAGTGATGCTGCCAACATGATGCCGCCGCCTGGCTTGGAAGAAAACTACTCCGTTGTTGGCTGAACTGGAGGAGCCCGCATCTGTAGTAACGCTGGAAGATATTGGAGCCGATCTGCAGTCTGGTCATCCACCTGGACCTGAAGATGTGGCCTGCTGTCTGTCTTCTAATGTTGCAGCTGCTGTTGTTATGACATCGGAAAATAGCGGTAAGTCACTATCCGAAGATGTTGCCATAGAGAGTACCGATAGTACTATCAATGTTGCATCATATATTCAAGGGAATATGGATAACACTTCATTAATGTCTCAATCGATACTAGAAGGTGGATTATCACCTAGTATGAATAGTACTAATGCTGGGGAAATATCTGTTAATGTTTGTGAGGATGATTTGTCAGACCAGCCTTTAATAAATACTAATGATGAGTCACCTATTCACCAATTTATTCCTCAATTAAAGGCCATTCTAAGAGCAGACTGTTCTGCAGGTAAATGGGAGGAATTTGAACACCTTTGTGAGGAGATTACATCAAGTGTAGTATCCATTGTAAAGCTACCTCCTCCTCCTCAGTTAGCGGGGCGGAGACGAACCTTTAATGTTGATGATGCAAAGTCTATTCAGGCTCTCTATCGGCGCAATCGGCGCAGAGCAATTAGGTTAATTGTTGATGGGGAATCGAGGCCCTGTAATCTGGGAGTGGAGGAAGTCACTGGACACTTTCGATCGGTATGGTCTAGAAGACCTTGTGACCTATCACTATATGGTCCTCTTGGACGTCATAAAGAGCGCCCTCCCATGCCTCTTAATCAGTTTTACACCGGGTGAAGTTGCGGCGAGAATCCGAAGATGCGAAAATTCTGCTCCTGGTTCAGACCGTTTGTCTTACAAACATTGGCGGTCGGTAGATCCCTCTTGTGAGGTATTAACTTCCATCTTTAATGTGTGCCTCAAATATAATAACATCCCATTTGCGTGGAAGGAGGCGTTAACCATCTTAATATATAAAAAGGGTGAACCATCAGTAGTTTCAAACTGGAGGCCGATTGCTCTTTCCAGGACGATTTACAAGCTCTTTACCGGGTGTCTCGCTAAACGTCTCACCACGTGGCTCACGCTAAACTCTGTATTATCCCCATGCCAGAAGGGCTTTATGCCATTTGATGGGGTGTTTGAACACAATTTTGCCCTTCAAAGAGAATTGATGAAGCTAGGTCGGGGCATGGAGAATTCTGCGCTGTGTGGCTTGATTTTTCGAACGCCTTTGGATCAGTACCACATGAAGCAATTGTCTTTGCCTTGAGGGCGGCAGGTGCCGGCGACCGGTTTGCGAATTAATTGGTAACGTTTATCTTAATAGCTGTAGTCGCGTTGCAGTTGGCTCTGAAGTTACAGAGGACATACGGTCAATAGTGGAATCCGACAGGGTTGTCCCCTCTCGGGTCTTCTATTCAATATAGCCATTGACCCTATTCTCCAATCTATCCAAGGAGATCATTCCGAGCACCGTGCACTTGCATTTGCCGATGATATTACGCCAGTTGGCAGGACAGTTGCTGAGGTACAACGGAGTGTAGATACAGTAGTGGAATTAGCTGGGAAAATTGGAATCATGGTAAATGCAGCTAAATGTTCTTCTATTCACATCTCTGGAGTAACACCTGTAGGGACAAGACCATCTGTGTTCTATATAGCTGGCTCTCCAATAAAACATCTAAATGATGGAGATCAAGGGAAATTCCTGGGGAAACCAGTAGGGTTCCAAATTGTATCAGAACAATCTGAGATGAAGGGGATTTGTGAAAAGGGCCTTAAAATCCTGCGCTCAAAGCTTGCACCATGGCAGCGACTTGACGCTATCAAAACCTTTTTATACCATCGTTGAATTTCCCAATGCGAATGAATAAATACTCCAAGACCGAATGGAAGTATCTCGACGAACTTCTTCGCCCTGAAATCAAGCGGACGCTCAACCTTCCACCTGAGGCGTCAAATGACTACCTATATGGTTCCACTAATGCTGGGAACTGCGGTATCCCTGAAGCGGCAGTAGATTCTGATATTGCTATTGTTGACGGGGCTTTTAAATTGTTGACATCAAAGGATCAAATGACCCTAGATTTAGCGCAAGGTGACTTATCGTCGACAACATCACGACGTCTAAATAGGCCCACTGACTATGTGGATATGGCTGCCTTCCTGTCAGGAGACAACGAAGGAGAATTTCGTCACCGATCTAACGCACTGTCGAACGTATGGACGTGTGCCCGAGTGGCGTCGAGGAGGCTGGAGGTTGCATGGGAATTCACTAACTCAAAACCCTCCATTTCTAGTGGTTCCCTAATCATTCATCCTACTCATCGACACACGGTTATGCATACATTCCGTTCGATAGTTCGCAGAGCCCATGACAGCAGGCTGACTGAACTGCGGAGTCAGGGTAAGGTGGCTGAATGTGTAGGCCTACATCGTTTCTAGCTCACATTTTATAAGGACTGGACTATTCACCAGATTCGCTGACTGGCGTTTTATACATCGTGCTAGACTAGGGTTGGTTCCCCTTAATGCCGTTATGAGAAGCGGTGCTAATAAGGATAAGTCTTGTCGGAGGTGTCATTATCCGCAGGAAACCCTCCCTCATGTTATCTGTCATTGTATGCGTTATTCTGACCTATACACAAGGCGCCATAACTCGATCGTGGAGCGCGTGAAGAAAGCTGCCATCTCCAGATTCCAAGTACTAGCTGAGAATGAGGCTGTGGATGGCTCTCTTGGTTTGCGTCCTGATTTAGTTCTCCAAAAGGACAATGAATGTATAGTTATTGATGTAACCATACCTTTTGAAAATAGACCAGTGGCGCTGGATGAGGCGAGAAAAGCTAAAATTGAGAAATATACACCCCTAGCTATAGAACTGGGCAAGAGTTTGGTAAGGTAGATGTCTGTGCAATTATAGTGGGTGCGCTTGGTTCTTGGGACCCAAAAAATGATTCCGTAATGAGACGTCTGTGTGGCAAAAAATATTTAGGATTGTTCAGAAAGTTATGTGTCTCTGATGTTATACGGTTTTCGAGGGACATTTACATCGAGCACATAACAGGCCGCAGACAGTGTTAGGACCGAGAAGTATTTTTGATGAAAAGCCATAAAAAGCTATTATAATATTTGTAGTTTTTCTTAGTTATCTTTTGTTATCTTTTAGTTTTGATATTTGTTTTTAATTTATTGTTTCCCTTTACGTTTGTTTTCATATATCACATGGCAACACTAGGATGGTGACTCACTGTATAAGATTATTGTGAAACATTAAAAATCTCAATGTATCTAGTGAAATAAGCATTGCCAATAAATCTGTTCTTATCAGCTTAATATCTGATACGTCCAGCATCGCTGGACCAGAATATTAAACTCATTTTTGGAACATGACGGAGTGCTAGGGGCTTGCTCCACCTCTGTCGCGGGTTGGCCCGGCATTGCAGTACCGCCGGGATCGGCCCACCTAATCTCAATTAAAACATAGAAATGAGTTGAATAATCTGGAAGTATCAGAATATTAAGCTGATTTGACTTCTGTGTGAAATTTTCTTCTCAGGCTTAACGACCATGTTTTATTTCCCTCTCGTGTGTATTAACTTGTGTAGGGTAGCCAATTGCTGAACCCCTCGCCGCCCCCAGTACCTCTTCCGCACTTCCCATAGCTCGGCGGGAACAAGTGAGGGGGGGGGGGAATTTAGTTTTATATATATACAAAAAAAAAAAAAAAAAAAATCCGTACCTAGGTGAAAACGTGTTTAACCATCCCGCAGTCATTTTACCGTTTGTCTACGCCAAATATGGACCCACGTATTTTTGCTTCCTTACAGGATTCCAAGCTGTGGTTCCTGTACTCTGATACTTAGTTATTAGAGACCTTGTCTTTTCGCGAAATGTCGTCGTCGCCGCCGCCGACGCGCGTGTTGTGAGTCGGACGCTGTGCGTTGCCATGCCGTTTTGCGGTTACGAATAAAGTTACTCAGAATTATGCGAGCGCTTTCTTCCAGTGTTCTGCACCTTGTGGGCCCTACCTTAAGCCCTCTCGATCGAGATACGGGGCCACCAGCCACTTTCCGGAGGCGGGGTCGGTTATTTTCCACCTTTGCGCGGCGGGCGCCAGGAGGTACTCAATCACCGAAAGTCAGTTGTTTATATGAAGCATAGAGACTACTTATTGTCTCCTATCACTTTCGTATAAACAGCACCATCTGCAAAAATGCGGAGGATCGGCCATCGAAGGAAGTAAATCCGGCAGTTTCGAACATTGTCGTTAGGGTCTGGGGACACCTTGGCGTTCTACCCTCGGTCCTGACGTACTCAAAAAGAGTAGCAACACGTGCAAAACTTATCGCTTCTCGGCCTTTTGGCTAAGATCAAAGTGTAGTATCTGTTCTTATCAGCTTAATATCTGATACGTCCAGCATCGCTGGACCAGAATATTAAACTCATTTTTGGAACATGACGGAGTGCTAGGGGCTTGCTCCACCTCTGTCGCGGGTTGGCCCGGCATTGCAGTACCGCCGGGATCGGCCCACCTAATCTCAATTAAAACATAGAAATGAGTTGAATAATCTGGAAGTATCAGAATATTAAGCTGATTTGACTTCTGTGTGAAATTTTCTTCTCAGGCTTAACGACCATGTTTTATTTCCCTCTCGTGTGTATTAACTTGTGTAGGGTAGCCAATTGCTGAACCCCTCGCCGCCCCCAGTACCTCTTCCGCACTTCCCATAGCTCGGCGGGAACAAGTGAGGGGGGGGGAATTTAGTTTTATATATATATTTAAAAAAAAAAAAAAAAAATCCGTACCTAGGTGAAAACGTGTTTAACCATCCCGCAGTCATTTTACCGTTTGTCTACGCCAAATATGGACCCACGTATTTTTGCTTCCTTACAGGATTCCAAGCTGTGGTTCCTGTACTCTGATACTTAGTTATTAGAGACCTTGTCTTTTCGCGAAATGTCGTCGTCGCCGCCGCCGACGCGCGTGTTGTGAGTCGGACGCTGTGCGTTGCCATGCCGTTTTGCGGTTACGAATAAAGTTACTCAGAATTATGCGAGCGCTTTCTTCCAGTGTTCTGCACCTTGTGGGCCCTACCTTAAGCCCTCTCGATCGAGATACGGGGCCACCAGCCACTTTCCGGAGGCGGGGTCGGTTATTTTCCACCTTTGCGCGGCGGGCGCCAGGAGGTACTCAATCACCGAAAGTCAGTTGTTTATATGAAGCATAGAGACTACTTATTGTCTCCTATCACTTTCGTATAAACAGCACCATCTGCAAAAATGCGGAGGATCGGCCATCGAAGGAAGTAAATCCGGCAGTTTCGAACATTGTCGTTAGGGTCTGGGGACACCTTGGCGTTCTACCCTCGGTCCTGACGTACTCAAAAAGAGTAGCAACACGTGCAAAACTTATCGCTTCTCGGCCTTTTGGCTAAGATCAAAGTGTAGTATCTGTTCTTATCAGCTTAATATCTGATACGTCCAGCATCGCTGGACCAGAATATTAAACTCATTTTTGGAACATGACGGAGTGCTAGGGGCTTGCTCCACCTCTGTCGCGGGTTGGCCCGGCATTGCAGTACCGCCGGGATCGGCCCACCTAATCTCAATTAAAACATAGAAATGAGTTGAATAATCTGGAAGTATCAGAATATTAAGCTGATTTGACTTCTGTGTGAAATTTTCTTCTCAGGCTTAACGACCATGTTTTATTTCCCTCTCGTGTGTATTAACTTGTGTAGGGTAGCCAATTGCTGAACACGAGGCGAAACAACTCCAGGGAAAGCATCTGCCAGCTACAGACGTCTCGCCACAGCATCTCCTGGTGAGTAAGAGAAATCTTCGTTCTGTTTATAGCTTCCTAGAATGTTCTAGAACATCTGAGAACATTCTAGAAGCTAGTTTGTGCTCAGGGAGCAGTGAATTTCTTTGCCCTGACGCAATAATCAGCGAGAGCAGAGAAATTATATCTGGAACTCTGCCGGCTGAAGAGAGCTCTCGCACAAAGTTGGTCGGAGAATTCCTCGCGCCGCGATTTGTGGAAAAAGAAGATTGTATTTCTAATAACTCACCTATTTCTTGTCCCGACCAGCCAGAAACGAATAATATTGTGTCATTTCAAGAGTTCTGTTCGATCAGTGACTCTAAAACCAGTACACAACAACCTAGAATTGAAAACTTGGAGAGCTCTCACACCAGTTTTGATCATCATGAGGGGTATATAGAGGCAATGGCTGATCTTCATGCCAATGAAACAGAGTTTGTAAACCCCTGCCTTAATGAATGTTCTGGTCGTTCAATCAATACTGCCGATCTACCAGAAGTGATCCCTGGCATAAATCCTTTAAATCCATCTTGTCTTCCATATGAAAATAGATTTGTGGAAGTAGTGAATATCACCTTAAGTAATGACAGTATAGTTTCCAGTGATTTTAAAGACAGGGTTGATGTGCAAACCATGGAAGATACTGATACATCTGCTACGGGAGGCTTAGAAGACGAACTTATTAATAACCTGGACCAAAAATCTTCCTCCCATGTATCAAGTTCGCAATCATTAATGAGTTCCGGGGAAGTTAGGCAGTTGCGAACACGCCTAAATGTATTGAAAAGTAAAATGGGTGTGTCTGTGGAGGAAAATAATTCAACATCTGATGAACATCTGAGCTCATCCTCTTCTGAATGGTCCCCTGATCACTGGACAAATGCAATACCAGAAGGAAGAATATTGAGGCGGGATGACAATCTCATCAGTTTCTTTCCCCTTCCATCTGCCATATCATGTATGGAACCAAATTGTCACACCACGTATAGTGCGGGGCAGTGGACGTCAATGAGAAAATCTCTTGAGAGACACTTAGAAAATGTGCACAACATTCGCATAAAAAACAACATAAACTATTGTTTTAAGTGTAAATGTGACGTCGGCATAAGACCTTCTAAACATGCCTGCCTGCTCACTAGCAATTTAGATAAGCCTCCATTAACCATCTTTGCCAACAAATGTGATGAGTGTGAAGCGACCTTCCCTTCCAAGCGAGGATTGTACAACCATAAGCAAGCTGCCCATGTAATGGCCAGAAGGAAGGAGAAGCAGCGGATCGAACTTCCAACCAAAGCGCCGGTCCGACCCAAGCGACGAGGTGCAGTGAGACATGCTATTGCACCGTCAGTGGACAATATTGCAATCACACCTGATATTTCACTGACACCTGCTACATTATCACAAGAGTCTGAACCCGACACAACTCTGATGCCGCCGCCTGGTCTTGAAGACACTTCACACTTGATGCCGCCGCCTGGCCTTAGTGATGCTGCCAACATGATGCCGCCGCCTGGCCTTAGTGATGCTGCCAACATGATGCCGCCGCCTGGCTTGGAAGAAACTACTCCGTTGTTGGCTGAACTGGAGGAGCCCGCATCTGTAGTAACGCTGGAAGATATTGGAGCCGATCTGCAGTCTGGTCATCCACCTGGACCTGAAGATGTGGCCTGCTGTCTGTCTTCTAATGTTGCAGCTGCTGTTGTTATGACATCGGAAAATAGCGGTAAGTCACTATCCGAAGATGTTGCCATAGAGAGTACCGATAGTACTATCAATGTTGCATCATATATTCAAGGGAATATGGATAACACTTCATTAATGTCTCAATCGATACTAGAAGGTGGATTATCACCTAGTATGAATAGTACTAATGCTGGGGAAATATCTGTTAATGTTTGTGAGGATGATTTGTCAGACCAGCCTTTAATAAATACTAATGATGAGTCACCTATTCACCAATTTATTCCTCAATTAAAGGCCATTCTAAGAGCAGACTGTTCTGCAGGTAAATGGGAGGAATTTGAACACCTTTGTGAGGAGATTACATCAAGTGTAGTATCCATTGTAAAGCTACCTCCTCCTCCTCAGTTAGCGGGGCGGAGACGAACCTTTAATGTTGATGATGCAAAGTCTATTCAGGCTCTCTATCGGCGCAATCGGCGCAGAGCAATTAGGTTAATTGTTGATGGGGAATCGAGGCCCTGTAATCTGGGAGTGGAGGAAGTCACTGGACACTTTCGATCGGTATGGTCTAGAAGACCTTGTGACCTATCACTATATGGTCCTCTTGGACGTCATAAAGAGCGCCCTCCCATGCCTCTTAATCAGTTTACACCGGGTGAAGTTGCGGCGAGAATCCGAAGATGCGAAAATTCTGCTCCTGGTTCAGACCGTTTGTCTTACAAACATTGGCGGTCGGTAGATCCCTCTTGTGAGGTATTAACTTCCATCTTTAATGTGTGCCTCAAATATAATAACATCCCATTTGCGTGGAAGGAGGCGTTAACCATCTTAATATATAAAAAGGGTGAACCATCAGTAGTTTCAAACTGGAGGCCGATTGCTCTTTCCAGGACGATTTACAAGCTCTTTACCGGGTGTCTCGCTAAACGTCTCACCACGTGGCTCACGCTAAACTCTGTATTATCCCCATGCCAGAAGGGCTTTATGCCATTTGATGGGGTGTTTGAACACAATTTTGCCCTTCAAAAGAGAATTGATGAAGCTAGGTCGGGGCATGGAGAATTCTGCGCTGTGTGGCTTGATTTTTCGAACGCCTTTGGATCAGTACCACATGAAGCAATTGTCTTTGCCTTGAGGGCGGCAGGTGCCGGCGACCGGTTTGCGGAATTAATTGGTAACGTTTATCTTAATAGCTGTAGTCGCGTTGCAGTTGGCTCTGAAGTTACAGAGGACATACCGGTCAATAGTGGAATCCGACAGGGTTGTCCCCTCTCGGGTCTTCTATTCAATATAGCCATTGACCCTATTCTCCAATCTATCCAAGGAGATCATTCCGAGCACCGTGCACTTGCATTTGCCGATGATATTACGCCAGTTGGCAGGACAGTTGCTGAGGTACAACGGAGTGTAGATACAGTAGTGGAATTAGCTGGGAAAATTGGAATCATGGTAAATGCAGCTAAATGTTCTTCTATTCACATCTCTGGAGTAACACCTGTAGGGACAAGACCATCTGTGTTCTATATAGCTGGCTCTCCAATAAAACATCTAAATGATGGAGATCAAGGGAAATTCCTGGGGAAACCAGTAGGGTTCCAAATTGTATCAGAACAATCTGAGATGAAGGGGATTTGTGAAAAGGGCCTTAAAATCCTGCGCTCAAAGCTTGCACCATGGCAGCGACTTGACGCTATCAAAACCTTTTTATACCCATCGTTGAATTTCCCAATGCGAATGAATAAATACTCCAAGACCGAATGGAAGTATCTCGACGAACTTCTTCGCCCTGAAATCAAGCGGACGCTCAACCTTCCACCTGAGGCGTCAAATGACTACCTATATGGTTCCACTAATGCTGGGAACTGCGGTATCCCTGAAGCGGCAGTAGATTCTGATATTGCTATTGTTGACGGGGCTTTTAAATTGTTGACATCAAAGGATCAAATGACCCTAGATTTAGCGCAAGGTGACTTATCGTCGACAACATCACGACGTCTAAATAGGCCCACTGACTATGTGGATATGGCTGCCTTCCTGTCAGGAGACAACGAAGGAGAATTTCGTCACCGATCTAACGCACTGTCGAACGTATGGACGTGTGCCCGAGTGGCGTCGAGGAGGCTGGAGGTTGCATGGGAATTCACTAACTCAAAACCCTCCATTTCTAGTGGTTCCCTAATCATTCATCCTACTCATCGACACACGGTTATGCATACATTCCGTTCGATAGTTCGCAGAGCCCATGACAGCAGGCTGACTGAACTGCGGAGTCAGGGTAAGGTGGCTGAATGTGTAGGCCTACATCGTTCTAGCTCACATTTTATAAGGACTGGACTATTCACCAGATTCGCTGACTGGCGTTTTATACATCGTGCTAGACTAGGGTTGGTTCCCCTTAATGCCGTTATGAGAAGCGGTGCTAATAAGGATAAGTCTTGTCGGAGGTGTCATTATCCGCAGGAAACCCTCCCTCATGTTATCTGTCATTGTATGCGTTATTCTGACCTATACACAAGGCGCCATAACTCGATCGTGGAGCGCGTGAAGAAAGCTGCCATCTCCAGATTCCAAGTACTAGCTGAGAATGAGGCTGTGGATGGCTCTCTTGGTTTGCGTCCTGATTTAGTTCTCCAAAAGGACAATGAATGTATAGTTATTGATGTAACCATACCTTTTGAAAATAGACCAGTGGCGCTGGATGAGGCGAGAAAAGCTAAAATTGAGAAATATACACCCCTAGCTATAGAACTGGGCAAGAAGTTTGGTAAGGTAGATGTCTGTGCAATTATAGTGGGTGCGCTTGGTTCTTGGGACCCAAAAAATGATTCCGTAATGAGACGTCTGTGTGGCAAAAAATATTTAGGATTGTTCAGAAAGTTATGTGTCTCTGATGTTATACGGTTTTCGAGGGACATTTACATCGAGCACATAACAGGCCGCAGACAGTGTTAGGACCGAGAAGTATTTTTGATGAAAAGCCATAAAAAGCTATTATAATATTTGTAGTTTTTCTTAGTTATCTTTTGTTATCTTTTAGTTTTGATATTTGTTTTTAATTTATTGTTTCCCTTTACGTTTGTTTTCATATATCACATGGCAACACTAGGATGGTGACTCACTGTATAAGATTATTGTGAACATTAAAAATCTCAATGTATCTAGTGAAATAAGCATTGCCAATAAATCTGTTCTTATCAGCTTAATATCTGATACGTCCAGCATCGCTGGACCAGAATATTAAACTCATTTTTGGAACATGACGGAGTGCTAGGGGCTTGCTCCACCTCTGTCGCGGGTTGGCCCGGCATTGCAGTACCGCCGGGATCGGCCCACCTAATCTCAATTAAAACATAGAAATGAGTTGAATAATCTGGAAGTATCAGAATATTAAGCTGATTTGACTTCTGTGTGAAATTTTCTTCTCAGGCTTAACGACCATGTTTTATTTCCCTCTCGTGTGTATTAACTTGTGTAGGGTAGCCAATTGCTGAACCCCTCGCCGCCCCCAGTACCTCTTCCGCACTTCCCATAGCTCGGCGGGAACAAGTGAGGGGGGGGGGGGAATTTAGTTTTATATATATACAAAAAAAAAAAAAAAAAAAATCCGTACCTAGGTGAAAACGTGTTTAACCATCCCGCAGTCATTTTACCGTTTGTCTACGCCAAATATGGACCCACGTATTTTTGCTTCCTTACAGGATTCCAAGCTGTGGTTCCTGTACTCTGATACTTAGTTATTAGAGACCTTGTCTTTTCGCGAAATGTCGTCGTCGCCGCCGCCGACGCGCGTGTTGTGAGTCGGACGCTGTGCGTTGCCATGCCGTTTTGCGGTTACGAATAAAGTTACTCAGAATTATGCGAGCGCTTTCTTCCAGTGTTCTGCACCTTGTGGGCCCTACCTTAAGCCCTCTCGATCGAGATACGGGGCCACCAGCCACTTTCCGGAGGCGGGGTCGGTTATTTTCCACCTTTGCGCGGCGGGCGCCAGGAGGTACTCAATCACCGAAAGTCAGTTGTTTATATGAAGCATAGAGACTACTTATTGTCTCCTATCACTTTCGTATAAACAGCACCATCTGCAAAAATGCGGAGGATCGGCCATCGAAGGAAGTAAATCCGGCAGTTTCGAACATTGTCGTTAGGGTCTGGGGACACCTTGGCGTTCTACCCTCGGTCCTGACGTACTCAAAAAGAGTAGCAACACGTGCAAAACTTATCGCTTCTCGGCCTTTTGGCTAAGATCAAAGTGTAGTATCTGTTCTTATCAGCTTAATATCTGATACGTCCAGCATCGCTGGACCAGAATATTAAACTCATTTTTGGAACATGACGGAGTGCTAGGGGCTTGCTCCACCTCTGTCGCGGGTTGGCCCGGCATTGCAGTACCGCCGGGATCGGCCCACCTAATCTCAATTAAAACATAGAAATGAGTTGAATAATCTGGAAGTATCAGAATATTAAGCTGATTTGACTTCTGTGTGAAATTTTCTTCTCAGGCTTAACGACCATGTTTTATTTCCCTCTCGTGTGTATTAACTTGTGTAGGGTAGCCAATTGCTGAACCCCTCGCCGCCCCCAGTACCTCTTCCGCACTTCCCATAGCTCGGCGGGAACAAGTGAGGGGGGGGGGGAATTAGTTTTATATATATACAAAAAAAAAAAAAAAAAAATCCGTACCTAGGTGAAAACGTGTTTAACCATCCCGCAGTCATTTTACCGTTTGTCTACGCCAAATATGGACCCACGTATTTTTGCTTCCTTACAGATTCCAAGCTGTGGTTCCTGTACTCTGATACTTAGTTATTAGAGACCTTGTCTTTTCGCGAAATGTCGTCGTCGCCGCCGCCGACGCGCGTGTTGTGAGTCGGACGCTGTGCGTTGCCATGCCGTTTTGCGGTTACGAATAAAGTTACTCAGAATTATGCGAGCGCTTTCTTCCAGTGTTCTGCACCTTGTGGGCCCTACCTTAAGCCCTCTCGATCGAGATACGGGGCCACCAGCCACTTTCCGGAGGCGGGGTCGGTTATTTTCCACCTTTGCGCGGCGGGCGCCAGGAGGTACTCAATCACCGAAAGTCAGTTGTTTATATGAAGCATAGAGACTACTTATTGTCTCCTATCACTTTCGTATAAACAGCACCATCTGCAAAAATGCGGAGGATCGGCCATCGAAGGAAGTAAATCCGGCAGTTTCGAACATTGTCGTTAGGGTCTGGGGACACCTTGGCGTTCTACCCTCGGTCCTGACGTACTCAAAAAGAGTAGCAACACGTGCAAAACTTATCGCTTCTCGGCCTTTTGGCTAAGATCAAAGTGTAGTATCTGTTCTTATCAGCTTAATATCTGATACGTCCAGCATCGCTGGACCAGAATATTAAACTCATTTTTGGAACATGACGGAGTGCTAGGGGCTTGCTCCACCTCTGTCGCGGGTTGGCCCGGCATTGCAGTACCGCCGGGATCGGCCCACCTAATCTCAATTAAAACATAGAAATGAGTTGAATAATCTGGAAGTATCAGAATATTAAGCTGATTTGACTTCTGTGTGAAATTTTCTTCTCAGGCTTAACGACCATGTTTTATTTCCCTCTCGTGTGTATTAACTTGTGTAGGGTAGCCAATTGCTGAACACGAGGCGAAACAACTCCAGGGAAAGCATCTGCCAGCTACAGACGTCTCGCCACAGCATCTCCTGGTGAGTAAGAGAAATCTTCGTTCTGTTTATAGCTTCCTAGAATGTTCTAGAACATCTGAGAACATTCTAGAAGCTAGTTTGTGCTCAGGGAGCAGTGAATTTCTTTGCCCTGACGCAATAATCAGCGAGAGCAGAGAAATTATATCTGGAACTCTGCCGGCTGAAGAGAGCTCTCGCACAAAGTTGGTCGGAGAATTCCTCGCGCCGCGATTTGTGGAAAAAGAAGATTGTATTTCTAATAACTCACCTATTTCTTGTCCCGACCAGCCAGAAACGAATAATATTGTGTCATTTCAAGAGTTCTGTTCGATCAGTGACTCTAAAACCAGTACACAACAACCTAGAATTGAAAACTTGGAGAGCTCTCACACCAGTTTTGATCATCATGAGGGGTATATAGAGGCAATGGCTGATCTTCATGCCAATGAAACAGAGTTTGTAAACCCCTGCCTTAATGAATGTTCTGGTCGTTCAATCAATACTGCCGATCTACCAGAAGTGATCCCTGGCATAAATCCATCTTGTCTTCCATATGAAAATAGATTTGTGGAAGTAGTGAATATCACCTTAAGTAATGACAGTATAGTTTCCAGTGATTTTAAAGACAGGGTTGATGTGCAAACCATGGAAGATACTGATACATCTGCTACGGGAGGCTTAGAAGACGAACTTATTAATAACCTGGACCAAAAATCTTCCTCCCATGTATCAAGTTCGCAATCATTAATGAGTTCCGGGGAAGTTAGGCAGTTGCGAACACGCCTAAATGTATTGAAAAGTAAAATGGGTGTGTCTGTGGAGGAAAATAATTCAACATCTGATGAACATCTGAGCTCATCCTCTTCTGAATGGTCCCCTGATCACTGGACAAATGCAATACCAGAAGGAAGAATATTGAGGCGGGATGACAATCTCATCAGTTTCTTTCCCCTTCCATCTGCCATATCATGTATGGAACCAAATTGTCACACCACGTATAGTGCGGGGCAGTGGACGTCAATGAGAAAATCTCTTGAGAGACACTTAGAAAATGTGCACAACATTCGCATAAAAAACAACATAAACTATTGTTTTAAGTGTAAATGTGACGTCGGCATAAGACCTTCTAAACATGCCTGCCTGCTCACTAGCAATTTAGATAAGCCTCCATTAACCATCTTTGCCAACAAATGTGATGAGTGTGAAGCGACCTTCCCTTCCAAGCGAGGATTGTACAACCATAAGCAAGCTGCCCATGTAATGGCCAGAAGGAAGGAGAAGCAGCGGATCGAACTTCCAACCAAAGCGCCGGTCCGACCCAAGCGACGAGGTGCAGTGAGACATGCTATTGCACCGTCAGTGGACAATATTGCAATCACACCTGATATTTCACTGACACCTGCTACATTATCACAAGAGTCTGAACCCGACACAACTCTGATGCCGCCGCCTGGTCTTGAAGACACTTCACACTTGATGCCGCCGCCTGGCCTTAGTGATGCTGCCAACATGATGCCGCCGCCTGGCCTTAGTGATGCTGCCAACATGATGCCGCCGCCTGGCTTGGAAGAAACTACTCCGTTGTTGGCTGAACTGGAGGAGCCCGCATCTGTAGTAACGCTGGAAGATATTGGAGCCGATCTGCAGTCTGGTCATCCACCTGGACCTGAAGATGTGGCCTGCTGTCTGTCTTCTAATGTTGCAGCTGCTGTTGTTATGACATCGGAAAATAGCGGTAAGTCACTATCCGAAGATGTTGCCATAGAGAGTACCGATAGTACTATCAATGTTGCATCATATATTCAAGGGAATATGGATAACACTTCATTAATGTCTCAATCGATACTAGAAGGTGGATTATCACCTAGTATGAATAGTACTAATGCTGGGGAAATATCTGTTAATGTTTGTGAGGATGATTTGTCAGACCAGCCTTTAATAAATACTAATGATGAGTCACCTATTCACCAATTTATTCCTCAATTAAAGGCCATTCTAAGAGCAGACTGTTCTGCAGGTAAATGGGAGGAATTTGAACACCTTTGTGAGGAGATTACATCAAGTGTAGTATCCATTGTAAAGCTACCTCCTCCTCCTCAGTTAGCGGGGCGGAGACGAACCTTTAATGTTGATGATGCAAAGTCTATTCAGGCTCTCTATCGGCGCAATCGGCGCAGAGCAATTAGGTTAATTGTTGATGGGGAATCGAGGCCCTGTAATCTGGGAGTGGAGGAAGTCACTGGACACTTTCGATCGGTATGGTCTAGAAGACCTTGTGACCTATCACTATATGGTCCTCTTGGACGTCATAAAGAGCGCCCTCCCATGCCTCTTAATCAGTTTACACCGGGTGAAGTTGCGGCGAGAATCCGAAGATGCGAAAATTCTGCTCCTGGTTCAGACCGTTTGTCTTACAAACATTGGCGGTCGGTAGATCCCTCTTGTGAGGTATTAACTTCCATCTTTAATGTGTGCCTCAAATATAATAACATCCCATTTGCGTGGAAGGAGGCGTTAACCATCTTAATATATAAAAAGGGTGAACCATCAGTAGTTTCAAACTGGAGGCCGATTGCTCTTTCCAGGACGATTTACAAGCTCTTTACCGGGTGTCTCGCTAAACGTCTCACCACGTGGCTCACGCTAAACTCTGTATTATCCCCATGCCAGAAGGGCTTTATGCCATTTGATGGGGTGTTTGAACACAATTTTGCCCTTCAAAAGAGAATTGATGAAGCTAGGTCGGGGCATGGAGAATTCTGCGCTGTGTGGCTTGATTTTTCGAACGCCTTTGGATCAGTACCACATGAAGCAATTGTCTTTGCCTTGAGGGCGGCAGGTGCCGGCGACCGGTTTGCGGAATTAATTGGTAACGTTTATCTTAATAGCTGTAGTCGCGTTGCAGTTGGCTCTGAAGTTACAGAGGACATACCGGTCAATAGTGGAATCCGACAGGGTTGTCCCCTCTCGGGTCTTCTATTCAATATAGCCATTGACCCTATTCTCCAATCTATCCAAGGAGATCATTCCGAGCACCGTGCACTTGCATTTGCCGATGATATTACGCCAGTTGGCAGGACAGTTGCTGAGGTACAACGGAGTGTAGATACAGTAGTGGAATTAGCTGGGAAAATTGGAATCATGGTAAATGCAGCTAAATGTTCTTCTATTCACATCTCTGGAGTAACACCTGTAGGGACAAGACCATCTGTGTTCTATATAGCTGGCTCTCCAATAAAACATCTAAATGATGGAGATCAAGGGAAATTCCTGGGGAAACCAGTAGGGTTCCAAATTGTATCAGAACAATCTGAGATGAAGGGGATTTGTGAAAAGGGCCTTAAAATCCTGCGCTCAAAGCTTGCACCATGGCAGCGACTTGACGCTATCAAAACCTTTTTATACCCATCGTTGAATTTCCCAATGCGAATGAATAAATACTCCAAGACCGAATGGAAGTATCTCGACGAACTTCTTCGCCCTGAAATCAAGCGGACGCTCAACCTTCCACCTGAGGCGTCAAATGACTACCTATATGGTTCCACTAATGCTGGGAACTGCGGTATCCCTGAAGCGGCAGTAGATTCTGATATTGCTATTGTTGACGGGGCTTTTAAATTGTTGACATCAAAGGATCAAATGACCCTAGATTTAGCGCAAGGTGACTTATCGTCGACAACATCACGACGTCTAAATAGGCCCACTGACTATGTGGATATGGCTGCCTTCCTGTCAGGAGACAACGAAGGAGAATTTCGTCACCGATCTAACGCACTGTCGAACGTATGGACGTGTGCCCGAGTGGCGTCGAGGAGGCTGGAGGTTGCATGGGAATTCACTAACTCAAAACCCTCCATTTCTAGTGGTTCCCTAATCATTCATCCTACTCATCGACACACGGTTATGCATACATTCCGTTCGATAGTTCGCAGAGCCCATGACAGCAGGCTGACTGAACTGCGGAGTCAGGGTAAGGTGGCTGAATGTGTAGGCCTACATCGTTCTAGCTCACATTTTATAAGGACTGGACTATTCACCAGATTCGCTGACTGGCGTTTTATACATCGTGCTAGACTAGGGTTGGTTCCCCTTAATGCCGTTATGAGAAGCGGTGCTAATAAGGATAAGTCTTGTCGGAGGTGTCATTATCCGCAGGAAACCCTCCCTCATGTTATCTGTCATTGTATGCGTTATTCTGACCTATACACAAGGCGCCATAACTCGATCGTGGAGCGCGTGAAGAAAGCTGCCATCTCCAGATTCCAAGTACTAGCTGAGAATGAGGCTGTGGATGGCTCTCTTGGTTTGCGTCCTGATTTAGTTCTCCAAAAGGACAATGAATGTATAGTTATTGATGTAACCATACCTTTTGAAAATAGACCAGTGGCGCTGGATGAGGCGAGAAAAGCTAAAATTGAGAAATATACACCCCTAGCTATAGAACTGGGCAAGAAGTTTGGTAAGGTAGATGTCTGTGCAATTATAGTGGGTGCGCTTGGTTCTTGGGACCCAAAAAATGATTCCGTAATGAGACGTCTGTGTGGCAAAAAATATTTAGGATTGTTCAGAAAGTTATGTGTCTCTGATGTTATACGGTTTTCGAGGGACATTTACATCGAGCACATAACAGGCCGCAGACAGTGTTAGGACCGAGAAGTATTTTTGATGAAAAGCCATAAAAAGCTATTATAATATTTGTAGTTTTTCTTAGTTATCTTTTGTTATCTTTTAGTTTTGATATTTGTTTTTAATTTATTGTTTCCCTTTACGTTTGTTTCATATATCACATGGCAACACTAGGATGGTGACTCACTGTATAAGATTATTGTGAACATTAAAAATCTCAATGTATCTAGTGAAATAAGCATTGCCAATAAATCTGTTCTTATCAGCTTAATATCTGATACGTCCAGCATCGCTGGACCAGAATATTAAACTCATTTTTGGAACATGACGGAGTGCTAGGGGCTTGCTCCACCTCTGTCGCGGGTTGGCCCGGCATTGCAGTACCGCCGGGATCGGCCCACCTAATCTCAATTAAAACATAGAAATGAGTTGAATAATCTGGAAGTATCAGAATATTAAGCTGATTTGACTTCTGTGTGAAATTTTCTTCTCAGGCTTAACGACCATGTTTTATTTCCCTCTCGTGTGTATTAACTTGTGTAGGGTAGCCAATTGCTGAACCCCTCGCCGCCCCCAGTACCTCTTCCGCACTTCCCATAGCTCGGCGGGAACAAGTGAGGGGGGGGGGGGAATTTAGTTTTATATATATACAAAAAAAAAAAAAAAAAAAATCCGTACCTAGGTGAAAACGTGTTTAACCATCCCGCAGTCATTTTACCGTTTGTCTACGCCAAATATGGACCCACGTATTTTTGCTTCCTTACAGGATTCCAAGCTGTGGTTCCTGTACTCTGATACTTAGTTATTAGAGACCTTGTCTTTTCGCGAAATGTCGTCGTCGCCGCCGCCGACGCGCGTGTTGTGAGTCGGACGCTGTGCGTTGCCATGCCGTTTTGCGGTTACGAATAAAGTTACTCAGAATTATGCGAGCGCTTTCTTCCAGTGTTCTGCACCTTGTGGGCCCTACCTTAAGCCCTCTCGATCGAGATACGGGGCCACCAGCCACTTTCCGGAGGCGGGGTCGGTTATTTTCCACCTTTGCGCGGCGGGCGCCAGGAGGTACTCAATCACCGAAAGTCAGTTGTTTATATGAAGCATAGAGACTACTTATTGTCTCCTATCACTTTCGTATAAACAGCACCATCTGCAAAAATGCGGAGGATCGGCCATCGAAGGAAGTAAATCCGGCAGTTTCGAACATTGTCGTTAGGGTCTGGGGACACCTTGGCGTTCTACCCTCGGTCCTGACGTACTCAAAAAGAGTAGCAACACGTGCAAAACTTATCGCTTCTCGGCCTTTTGGCTAAGATCAAAGTGTAGTATCTGTTCTTATCAGCTTAATATCTGATACGTCCAGCATCGCTGGACCAGAATATTAAACTCATTTTTGGAACATGACGGAGTGCTAGGGGCTTGCTCCACCTCTGTCGCGGGTTGGCCCGGCATTGCAGTACCGCCGGGATCGGCCCACCTAATCTCAATTAAAACATAGAAATGAGTTGAATAATCTGGAAGTATCAGAATATTAAGCTGATTTGACTTCTGTGTGAAATTTTCTTCTCAGGCTTAACGACCATGTTTTATTTCCCTCTCGTGTGTATTAACTTGTGTAGGGTAGCCAATTGCTGAACCCCTCGCCGCCCCCAGTACCTCTTCCGCACTTCCCATAGCTCGGCGGGAACAAGTGAGGGGGGGGGGGGAATTTAGTTTTATATATATACAAAAAAAAAAAAAAAAAAAATCCGTACCTAGGTGAAAACGTGTTTAACCATCCCGCAGTCATTTTACCGTTTGTCTACGCCAAATATGGACCCACGTATTTTTGCTTCCTTACAGGATTCCAAGCTGTGGTTCCTGTACTCTGATACTTAGTTATTAGAGACCTTGTCTTTTCGCGAAATGTCGTCGTCGCCGCCGCCGACGCGCGTGTTGTGAGTCGGACGCTGTGCGTTGCCATGCCGTTTTGCGGTTACGAATAAAGTTACTCAGAATTATGCGAGCGCTTTCTTCCAGTGTTCTGCACCTTGTGGGCCCTACCTTAAGCCCTCTCGATCGAGATACGGGGCCACCAGCCACTTTCCGGAGGCGGGGTCGGTTATTTTCCACCTTTGCGCGGCGGGCGCCAGGAGGTACTCAATCACCGAAAGTCAGTTGTTTATATGAAGCATAGAGACTACTTATTGTCTCCTATCACTTTCGTATAAACAGCACCATCTGCAAAAATGCGGAGGATCGGCCATCGAAGGAAGTAAATCCGGCAGTTTCGAACATTGTCGTTAGGGTCTGGGGACACCTTGGCGTTCTACCCTCGGTCCTGACGTACTCAAAAAGAGTAGCAACACGTGCAAAACTTATCGCTTCTCGGCCTTTTGGCTAAGATCAAAGTGTAGTATCTGTTCTTATCAGCTTAATATCTGATACGTCCAGCATCGCTGGACCAGAATATTAAACTCATTTTTGGAACATGACGGAGTGCTAGGGGCTTGCTCCACCTCTGTCGCGGGTTGGCCCGGCATTGCAGTACCGCCGGGATCGGCCCACCTAATCTCAATTAAAACATAGAAATGAGTTGAATAATCTGGAAGTATCAGAATATTAAGCTGATTTGACTTCTGTGTGAAATTTTCTTCTCAGGCTTAACGACCATGTTTTATTTCCCTCTCGTGTGTATTAACTTGTGTAGGGTAGCCAATTGCTGAACCCCTCGCCGCCCCCAGTACCTCTTCCGCACTTCCCATAGCTCGGCGGGAACAAGTGAGGGGGGGGGGGGAATTTAGTTTTATATATATACAAAAAAAAAAAAAAAAAAAAATCCGTACCTAGGTGAAAACGTGTTTAACCATCCCGCAGTCATTTTACCGTTTGTCTACGCCAAATATGGACCCACGTATTTTTGCTTCCTTACAGGATTCCAAGCTGTGGTTCCTGTACTCTGATACTTAGTTATTAGAGACCTTGTCTTTTCGCGAAATGTCGTCGTCGCCGCCGCCGACGCGCGTGTTGTGAGTCGGACGCTGTGCGTTGCCATGCCGTTTTGCGGTTACGAATAAAGTTACTCAGAATTATGCGAGCGCTTTCTTCCAGTGTTCTGCACCTTGTGGGCCCTACCTTAAGCCCTCTCGATCGAGATACGGGGCCACCAGCCACTTTCCGGAGGCGGGGTCGGTTATTTTCCACCTTTGCGCGGCGGGCGCCAGGAGGTACTCAATCACCGAAAGTCAGTTGTTTATATGAAGCATAGAGACTACTTATTGTCTCCTATCACTTTCGTATAAACAGCACCATCTGCAAAAATGCGGAGGATCGGCCATCGAAGGAAGTAAATCCGGCAGTTTCGAACATTGTCGTTAGGGTCTGGGGACACCTTGGCGTTCTACCCTCGGTCCTGACGTACTCAAAAAGAGTAGCAACACGTGCAAAACTTATCGCTTCTCGGCCTTTTGGCTAAGATCAAAGTGTAGTATCTGTTCTTATCAGCTTAATATCTGATACGTCCAGCATCGCTGGACCAGAATATTAAACTCATTTTTGGAACATGACGGAGTGCTAGGGGCTTGCTCCACCTCTGTCGCGGGTTGGCCCGGCATTGCAGTACCGCCGGGATCGGCCCACCTAATCTCAATTAAAACATAGAAATGAGTTGAATAATCTGGAAGTATCAGAATATTAAGCTGATTTGACTTCTGTGTGAAATTTTCTTCTCAGGCTTAACGACCATGTTTTATTTCCCTCTCGTGTGTATTAACTTGTGTAGGGTAGCCAATTGCTGAACCCCTCGCCGCCCCCAGTACCTCTTCCGCACTTCCCATAGCTCGGCGGGAACAAGTGAGGGGGGGGGGGGAATTTAGTTTTATATATATACAAAAAAAAAAAAAAAAAAAATCCGTACCTAGGTGAAAACGTGTTTAACCATCCCGCAGTCATTTTACCGTTTGTCTACGCCAAATATGGACCCACGTATTTTTGCTTCCTTACAGGATTCCAAGCTGTGGTTCCTGTACTCTGATACTTAGTTATTAGAGACCTTGTCTTTTCGCGAAATGTCGTCGTCGCCGCCGCCGACGCGCGTGTTGTGAGTCGGACGCTGTGCGTTGCCATGCCGTTTTGCGGTTACGAATAAAGTTACTCAGAATTATGCGAGCGCTTTCTTCCAGTGTTCTGCACCTTGTGGGCCCTACCTTAAGCCCTCTCGATCGAGATACGGGGCCACCAGCCACTTTCCGGAGGCGGGGTCGGTTATTTTCCACCTTTGCGCGGCGGGCGCCAGGAGGTACTCAATCACCGAAAGTCAGTTGTTTATATGAAGCATAGAGACTACTTATTGTCTCCTATCACTTTCGTATAAACAGCACCATCTGCAAAAATGCGGAGGATCGGCCATCGAAGGAAGTAAATCCGGCAGTTTCGAACATTGTCGTTAGGGTCTGGGGACACCTTGGCGTTCTACCCTCGGTCCTGACGTACTCAAAAAGAGTAGCAACACGTGCAAAACTTATCGCTTCTCGGCCTTTTGGCTAAGATCAAAGTGTAGTATCTGTTCTTATCAGCTTAATATCTGATACGTCCAGCATCGCTGGACCAGAATATTAAACTCATTTTTGGAACATGACGGAGTGCTAGGGGCTTGCTCCACCTCTGTCGCGGGTTGGCCCGGCATTGCAGTACCGCCGGGATCGGCCCACCTAATCTCAATTAAAACATAGAAATGAGTTGAATAATCTGGAAGTATCAGAATATTAAGCTGATTTGACTTCTGTGTGAAATTTTCTTCTCAGGCTTAACGACCATGTTTTATTTCCCTCTCGTGTGTATTAACTTGTGTAGGGTAGCCAATTGCTGAACCCCTCGCCGCCCCCAGTACCTCTTCCGCACTTCCCATAGCTCGGCGGGAACAAGTGAGGGGGGGGGGGAATTTAGTTTTATATATATACAAAAAAAAAAAAAAAAAAAAATCCGTACCTAGGTGAAAACGTGTTTAACCATCCCGCAGTCATTTTACCGTTTGTCTACGCCAAATATGGACCCACGTATTTTTGCTTCCTTACAGGATTCCAAGCTGTGGTTCCTGTACTCTGATACTTAGTTATTAGAGACCTTGTCTTTTCGCGAAATGTCGTCGTCGCCGCCGCCGACGCGCGTGTTGTGAGTCGGACGCTGTGCGTTGCCATGCCGTTTTGCGGTTACGAATAAAGTTACTCAGAATTATGCGAGCGCTTTCTTCCAGTGTTCTGCACCTTGTGGGCCCTACCTTAAGCCCTCTCGATCGAGATACGGGGCCACCAGCCACTTTCCGGAGGCGGGGTCGGTTATTTTCCACCTTTGCGCGGCGGGCGCCAGGAGGTACTCAATCACCGAAAGTCAGTTGTTTATATGAAGCATAGAGACTACTTATTGTCTCCTATCACTTTCGTATAAACAGCACCATCTGCAAAAATGCGGAGGATCGGCCATCGAAGGAAGTAATCCGGCAGTTTCGAACATTGTCGTTAGGGTCTGGGGACACCTTGGCGTTCTACCCTCGGTCCTGACGTACTCAAAAAGAGTAGCAACACGTGCAAAACTTATCGCTTCTCGGCCTTTTGGCTAAGATCAAAGTGTAGTATCTGTTCTTATCAGCTTAATATTTTTCCAGAACGAGCTACACACCACCACAGCGACCATCCATCAATGCTCAACGTCGGGGCGACGACCGCAGCAACGGCAGGGGCAGCAGCAGCAGCAACAACAACAGCCGCAGCTACATCCTGCAATGGAGCCTCCACTGCCAGAACATCCTGCTGCGTGCCCGCCGACTTCCGTCTTAGCCTCGCCTCGAACATCTGCTGGCGGGGCGGATGCTGCTGGGTCACCAACGGCAGCAGAGTGGACCGCCGAAATACCAGCTGGCCGTCTACATAGGGTGGAGCAGGGTGTTAGTCTGCTTCTACCCACTTCCGGCCTCCAATCAGCTGCACCGAGGTGGGCCTGCCATGCGGTATACAAGGCGGTGCAGTGGACGGCGATGCGGCGGTCCCTCGAGATACACCTGGAGAGTATCCACAACATCAGGATTACCAGTACGGCCAACTTCTGCTCCAGGTGTCGGCGGAATGTTGGTGGGAAACCCAAACAGCACCGCTGTCCGGTGCCCCGGACGTCCGGCGTCGCCGCCTGTCGCTGAACACCTACATAAGTGTCCCCATTGCGGGGACACTTTCCCGTCGAAGAGGGGGTTGTATAATCACGTCCAGGCGGCACACGTGATGAGGGAGCGACGTGCGCAACAACAGCAGCGTGCCCCCCTGCCGGCCAAGGAGCCGGGACGTCGACGGAGGGTAGAGAGGCGGGCGCCGGAAGAGGTGCCCACGGATCAGCCCCTGGAGGCCGAGGGCGGTCTGCGGCCGGCTTCTCCAGTGGCTGTTGAGGCTGTGGGTCCTGACGGCCATCCTCCCCCCTTGCAGCAGTTACGAGATCAGCTGGAGCAGCCTGCTGAATCTTCACCCTCAGTGTCCTCTGAGCCGTCGGTCCCTGTGGACGACGACCCGGGGGTGATCCGGCCCCTGAGATGCCTATTGAGGAGGAAAATAACACCAATGATCCTCCGGTGCCACTGGCATCATTGAGTCATCGGTCAAGCCCGGGGGCTCGGGGTGCCTCCGAGTCTGAGGGGGAGACGTCTATGGGGGAGGGGGTTGAGGAGCTTGCCGCTGATTTATCGGCGGGCTCTGGGGGCGCCAGCGGCGTTGAGGGGATGGAGGAGCAGCGTGCCGGGTTGTTGGAAGAGGCCGAGGTGGGTGTCGGGGGTGGGGGCCTTGACGAGGCGTTGTTAATTAACCCCGAGGACGAGTCTCCAGTGCACGAGTTCGTGCCTAGATTAAAAGAGTTATTAACAGCTGAGAGCTCTGGGGAGAACTGGGACTCGTTCGAGGGGTTATTGGAGCAAATAACAGCTTGTGCTGCCGACGCTGTCAGGCTCCCGCCACCTCCGGAGCATTCGGGCCGCAGGCAGGTCGTGGATACTGAAGATCCTAAGGCCATCCAGAAATTGTATCGCCGTAACCGTCGAAGGGCGGTTCGGCTAATCGTGGATGGAGAGTCACGCCGCTGCGGCTTGGGTGTGGAGGAGGTCGAGGCCCACTTTCGGTCTGTGTGGTCTAGAAGACCATGTGACCTTTCTATCTATGGTCGGCCCGGTCAGCATGCGGAGCGTCCCCCCTTTTCACTCCACCAGTTTGTCCCGGGTGAGGTGGCGGGCAGAATTCGTAAGTGCGAGAATACGTCGCCCGGTGCCGATCGCCTAACGTATCGGCACTGGCGGTCGGTGGATCCCGCGTGCACCGTCTTGACTCTCATCTTTAACATCTGTCTGAAATACAATGACATTCCGTCATCTTGGAAAGAGTCAACGACGGTGCTGATTTTCAAAAAGGGGGATCCACTGGCCGTGGGAAACTGGCGACCTATTGCAATGACCAGAACCATCTATAAGGTCTTTACGGGCTGCCTGGCCAAACGCCTCACCACCTGGCTTACAGCCAATTCCGTCCTCTCTGCATGCCAGAAGGGCTTTTTGCCTTTTGACGGCGTATTTGAACATAACTTCGTCCTGCAGAAGAGGATGGATGAAGCCAGGACGGGACGGGGGGACTTTTGTGCCGCGTGGCTCGATTTTTCGAACGCGTTCGGCTCTGTTCCTCATGAGGCCATTGTGTGTGCCCTGAGGACAGCGGGGGCGGGTGAGCGGTTGCTCATCTGGTGGCCAACATTTATAATGGTGGCTCCAGCCGTGTGGCTGTCGGGTCTGCCTTGACCGGGAATATCCCGGTCGAGAGCGGAATCCGACAGGGATGTCCATTATCTGGACTACTATTCAATGTGGCCATTGATCCAATCCTCCGGAACATCCAGGGGGACCACACGGAGCACTGCTCGCTCGCCTACGCGGACGATGTAACCGTCATGGGCCGAACGGTCGAGCAGGTGCAGGCGAGTATCGACACCGTGGTGGCCTTGGCAGGCAGAATTGGCATTCATGTCAATGCCGCCAAGTGCTATTCTATCCATCTTTCCGGTGTCACCCCTGTAGGAACACGACCAACTGTGTTCCACGTTGCCGGAGTGCCCATCACTCACCTCAACGACGGGGACCAGGGTACCTTCCTTGGGAAACCCGTCGGCTTTCGGTTTGCCTCTGATCGGGGTGAGCTGAAAGGAGTGTGTGAGATGGGCCTCAAACTTCTCCGGTCCAGACTCGCACCTTGGCAGCGCATTGACGCCATTAAGACCTTTCTATTCCCCGCATGCAACTTTGCTATGCGAATGGGGAAATACTCCAAGGGTGAGTGGCGATATGTTGATGAGCTCCTCCGCCCGGAGATTAAGAAGACCTTCAATCTCCCGGCCGAAGCGTCTAACGACTTCCTGTATGGCTCTCGGGAAGCAGGCAACTGCGCTATTCCCGAGGTGGCGGAGGATGCTGACATGGCTGTCGTCGATGGGGCCTTCAAGTTGCTAACTTCGAGGGACCCACTCACCCTGGAGTTGGCAAGGTGTGAGGCATGGACACCACCTCTCGCAGGTTGGGCAGGCCCGTCGGAGATGCTGACGTGGCCGCCTTCCTGTCGGGGGTGAATGAGGGAGAGTTTCGGCAACGGGCTAATGCGTTGTCCAATGCCTGGACGTGTGCCCGAGTAGCGTCTGGCCGCTTGGGTGTGTCCTGGGCCATCGCCAATAAAATTCCAACCCTGCATGGCGATGGTCTGGTGATACACCCATCTAAGCGGCATACCGTAATGCGTGCATTGCGGTATAAGATGCGAAAGGGACACGACCAGCGCCTGCTGGGACTTCGCAGCCAGGGGAAAGTGGCGGAGTGCGTGGGTCTCCATCCCGCCAGTTCGCACTTCCTAACAGCTGGAACCTACACAAGGTTCGCGGACTGGCGGTTTATCCACCGCGCTAGGCTGGGGCTTGTGCCTCTCAATGCCGTGAAGAGGGGGAGGGCTGAGGGGGACAAGTCCTGCCGCCGGTGTGGGTACCCGTCGGAGACCCTTCCGCATGTGCTCTGCCACTGTATGCGGTACTCAGACCTGTACACGCGTAGGCACAACTCTGTGGTTGACCGGGTGAAGAAAGCTGCCCAGGCCCGGTACGTTGTAGCCTTTGAGAACCAAGCTGTGGGGGACACGGGTCTACGCCCGGACCTGGTACTGACGAAGGGTGCACAGGCCCTTGTCCTGGACATAGCGGTCACCTTCGACAATAGGAAAGTTGCGTTCGAGGAGATAAGGCAGCATAAGCTGCAGAAGTATGAGCCGGTGGCCAGGGCCCTGGGCGACCGATACGAGTCGGTGGAGGTGGAGGCCGTCGTGGTCGGCGCTCTGGGGTCCTGGGACCCGGCCAATGATAGGATTCTGCACAAGATCTGCAGTAGGAGATATTTGGGATTAATGAGGAAGTTGTGTGTGTCGGAGGTGATTCGCTGGTCCAGGGACATCTATATTGAACATCTAACGGGCCATCGTCAGTGCTAGGTGCCGGGAAGCGATGTCCATTTTTTAAAAGTTTTAATTTGTTGATATATTGTTTTGTAAAAATTTTTGTATATTGTATTTAGTTGTGAGATTTATTGTATTATATGATGTTTAATGTATTGTATTTATTGTGTTAAGGCCAATTGCATGGTTTTAATGTGTTTAAATTAGTTGGTTCTTTTAAATTGTAAAATAATTGTAGTGATGAAAAATGGAAATAATAAAAAATCTGTTCTTATCAGCTTAATATCTGATACGTCCAGCATCGCTGGACCAGAATATTAAACTCATTTTTGGAACATGACGGAGTGCTAGGGGCTTGCTCCACCTCTGTCGCGGGTTGGCCCGGCATTGCAGTACCGCCGGGATCGGCCCACCTAATCTCAATTAAAACATAGAAATGAGTTGAATAATCTGGAAGTATCAGAATATTAAGCTGATTTGACTTCTGTGTGAAATTTTCTTCTCAGGCTTAACGACCATGTTTTATTTCCCTCTCGTGTGTATTAACTTGTGTAGGGTAGCCAATTGCTGAACCCCTCGCCGCCCCCAGTACCTCTTCCGCACTTCCCATAGCTCGGCGGGAACAAGTGAGGGGGGGGGGGAATTTAGTTTTATATATATACAAAAAAAAAAATCCGTACCTAGGTGAAAACGTGTTTAACCATCCCGCAGTCATTTTACCGTTTGTCTACGCCAAATATGGACCCACGTATTTTTGCTTCCTTACAGGATTCCAAGCTGTGGTTCCTGTACTCTGATACTTAGTTATTAGAGACCTTGTCTTTTCGCGAAATGTCGTCGTCGTCGCCGCCGCCGACGCGCGTGTTGTGAGTCGGACGCTGTGCGTTGCCATGCCGTTTTGCGGTTACGAATAAAGTTACTCAGAATTATGCGAGCGCTTTCTTCCAGTGTTCTGCACCTTGTGGGCCCTACCTTAAGCCCTCTCGATCGAGATACGGGGCCACCAGCCACTTTCCGGAGGCGGGGTCGGTTATTTTCCACCTTTGCGCGGCGGGCGCCAGGAGGTACTCAATCACCGAAAGTCAGTTGTTATATGAAGCATAGAGACTACTTATTGTCTCCTATCACTTTCGTATAAACAGCACCATCTGCAAAAATGCGGAGGATCGGCCATCGAAGGAAGTAAATCCGGCAGTTTCGAACATTGTCGTTAGGGTCTGGGGACACCTTGGCGTTCTACCCTCGGTCCTGACGTACTCAAAAAAGAGTAGCAACACGTGCAAAACTTATCGCTTCTCGGCCTTTTGGCTAAGATCAAAGTGTAGTATCTGTTCTTATCAGCTTAATTTTTCATGTATGAAGCGATAGAAAGCTGTTTTTTCGGAATATAACAACTTTTCCGAAAATAAAATTTTTGGCCTCATGGCCCTACAGTTAAAGCTTATTTTGCCATCCGATAAGCACGAGTGTTTGGAATGCGGGAAAGTGTGCTCGGAGCGCATTCCTGCCTACTCGCGGCACCGGGACCTGCTGCAGCACTTGAAAAAGTTCCATGAGGTAAGGGATATGAAGATCACCTACAGCTGCAGATACTGCGCCTTCGACTCTGATGCTGCCAGAGCTGTGACGGAACACCAGCGGAAGCAACATCCGGATGAACATAAGGCGAAGCAACTCCCAGCTGAACTCCAGGGAAAGCAACTACCAGCTACAGACGTCTCGCCACAACATCTCCTGGTGAGTAAGAGAAATCTTCGTTCTGGTTATAGCTTCCTAGAATGTTCTAGAACATCTGAGAACATTCTAGAAGCTAGTTTGTGCTCAGGGAGCAGTGAATTTCTTTGCCCTGACGCAATAATCAGCGAGAGCAGAGAAATTATATCTGGAACTCTGCCGGCTGAAGAGAGCTCTCGCACAAAGTTGGTCGGAGAATTCCTCGCGCCGCGATTTGTGGAAAAAGAAGATTGTATTTCTAATAACTCACCTATTTCTTGTCCCGACCAGCCAGAAACGAATAATATTGTGTCATTTCAAGAGTTCTGTTCGATTAGTGACTCTAAAACCAGTACACAACAACCTAGATTTGAAAACTTGGAGAGCTCTCACACCAGCTTTGATCATCATGAGGGGTATATAGAGGCAATGGCTGATCTTCATGCCAATGAAACAGAGTTTGTAAACCCCTGCCTTAATGAATGTTCTGGTCGTTCAATCTATACTGCCGATCTACCAGAAGTGATCCCTGGCATAAATTCTTTAAATCCATCTTGTCTTCCATATGAAAATAGTTTTGTGGAAGTAGTGAATATCACCTTAAGTAATGACAGTATAGTTTCCAGTGATTTTAAAGACAGGGTTGATGTGCAAACCATGGAAGATACTGATACATCTGCTACGGGAGGCCTAGAAGACGAACTTATAAATAACCTGGACCAAAAATCTTCCTCCCACGTATCAAGTTCGCAATCATTAATGAGTTCCGGGGAAGTTAGGCAGTTGCGAACACGCCTAAATGTATTGAAAAGTAAAATGGGTTTGTCTGTGGAGGAAAATAATTCAACATCTGATGAACATCTGAGCTCATCCTCTTCTGAATGGTCCCCCGATCACTGGACAAATGCAATACCAGAAGGAAGAATATTGAGGCGGGATGACAATCTCATTAGTTTCTTTCCCCTCCCATCTGCCATATCATGTATGGAACCAAATTGTCACACCACGTATAGTGCGGGGCAGTGGACGTCAATGAGAAAATCTCTTGAGAGACACTTAGAAAATGTGCATAACATTCGCATAAAAAAACATAAACTATTGTTTTAAGTGTAAACGTGACGTCGGCATAAGGCCTTCTAAACATGCCTGCCTGCTCGCTGGCAATTATGACAAGCCTCCGTTGATAAACTTTGCCAACAAGTGTGATGAATGTGATGCGACCTTCCCGTCCAAACGAGGCTTGTACAACCATAAACAAGCTGCCCATGTAATGGCCAGAAGGAAGGAGAAACAGCGAATCGAACTTCCAGCCAAAGCACCGGTCCGACCTAAACGACGAGGTGCTCTGAGACAAGCTTTAGTGCCACCAGAAGATAATGCTACTTTAACACCTAATACATCATTGGTGTTAGCTATAGCACCGCAAGATCCTGATCCTGACATAACTCTGATGCCGCCGCCTGGCCCTGAAGATCTCACACGTCTGATGCCGCCGCCTGGCCTTGGAGATACGACTAATTTGATGCCGCCGCCTGGCCTTGAAGATGCTACCTATATGATGCCGCCGCCTGGCACTGCTGATTTTGCATCGACGCTGACCGAAACGCTGCGACCTGGTTTTGAAGACACAGGGATCGAAATTGCACCTTCACCAGATGTGGCTGCTCCATTGCTGACAGAAGACACTGGCAACGAACATGGTAAGTCACTGTCTGTTAATGTTGCCACGGTAGAGGCTAATCGCTCCTGTAGATATGTCACGGATGATGAAATTACAGCTTACTCAGAAATACAATCACAGTCGGTAAATAGACCCCAATCAATTTCCACTGCTGATGCTGAAAATGAGGAGTTTACTAATGATGGTGATATGGGCGAGTCATCAAGCCAGTTGTTAATAGATGATAATGACAAATCTCCAGTCCATGATTATGTCCCTCAACTTAAAGAAATTTTAAAAACTGATTGTACATTGGATAAGTGGGCAAACTTTGAGACCCTATGTGAGGACATAACTCAATGTGTAGCATCTGTAGTTAAGTTACCTTCTCCCCCTCAAACATCAAGCCATAAGCGTAAAGTTAATGTTGATGATGCCAAGACTATCCAGGCTCTGTATCGACGTAACAGACGCCGAGCGGTTAGGCTCATAGTAGATGGGGAACCACGACCTTGCGAACTTCAAGTGGATGATGTTACTAACCATTTTCGCTCTGTTTGGTCTAGACGCCAGTGTGATCTTTCGCTTTATGGCCCTTTAGGTCGTCATAAGGAACGTCCACCGATGCCTCTGAATAATTTTATACCAGGTGAAGTTGCAATGAGATTGCAAAAGTGTGAAAATACTGCTCCAGGCGCGGATCGGTTGTCATACAGACATTGGCGTTCTGTAGATCCGACGTGTGAGTTATTAACACTCATATTTAATATCTGCCTCAAATATAACAATATCCCTAGAACTTGGAAAGAGGCTCTAACCATCCTAATTTATAAGAAGGGTGACCCATCGGTTGTATCGAATTGGAGGCCTATTGCCTTATCACGAACCATTTATAAATTATTCACCGGATGTATGGCTAAACGCCTTACTACATGGCTTACCTCCAATTCGGTACTATCACCATGCCAAAAAGGCTTTATGCCTTATGATGGTGTTTTTGAACACAACTATGCCCTCCAAAGGAGATTTGATGCGGCTAGATCTGAAAAAGGGGAACTTTGTGCTGTTTGGCTTGACTTCTCTAACGCCTTTGGTTCTGTCCCCCACGAAGCAATTGTCTTTGCCCTTAGGGCAGCCGGTGCAGGTGATCGTTTTGCGGAATTAATCGGCAACATTTACTTGAACAGCTGTAGTAATATTGCGGTCGGATCTACCGTTACTGAAAGTATTCCGGTCAACAGCGGGATCCGACAGGGTTGTCCCCTTTCGGGACTACTATTTAACATTGCCATTGACCCGATCCTCCAGTCAATTCAGGGAGATCACGAGGAACATCGTGCACTGGCCTTTGCTGACGACATTACTCCTATTGGCCGGACAATTGCTGAGGTACAACATAGTGTTGACGTGGTGGTGGAACTAGCAGCTATGATTGGGATTGTTGTCAATGCCTCCAAGTGCTCTTCAATACATATTTCCGGAGTAACACCAGTGGGAACAAGACCGACTGTGTTCCATATAGCAGGCACTCCAATTAAACACCTTAGTGATGGAGATCAGGGAAAATTTCTGGGGAAACCAGTGGGTTTTCAAATAGTCCCTGAGCAATCTGAAATGAAGGACATTTGTGAAATGGGCTTGAAAATCCTCCGTTCCAAACTTGCGCCGTGGCAACGTATAGATGCAGTGAAGACATTTCTATATCCTTCCTTAAACTTTGCCATGAGGATGAGTAAATATTCTAAAACGGAATGGAAGCACTTTGATGAACTTCTCCGCCCTGAATTTAAGCGAACATTAAACCTTCCCCCAGAAGCTTCAAATGATTATCTTTACGGGTCAACAAATGCGGGTAATTGTGGTCTTCCCGAAGCTTCTGTGGATTCTGATATTGCCCTTATTGACGGTGCTTTTAAACTTTTAACATCTAAAGACCCTATGACGCTTGATTTAGCACATGGCGATTTGTCATCGACGGTATCTCGGCGATTAGGACGACCTGTCGATTACATTGATATGGCGACTTTCCTGTCTGGCGAAAATGAGGGAGAATTTCGCCAACGGTCGAATGCCCTATCAAATATATGGACGTGTTCCCGGGTGGCTTCGAGGAGGATGGATGCAGCATGGGAGTTCACTAACACCAAACCCTCAATTACTAGTGGATCCCTTGTTCTTCATCCTTCTTGCCGACACTCGGTGATGCGTTCATTTCGCACATCAATACGAAAATCCCACGACAGGCGCCTGATTGAATTAAAAAGCCAAGGAAAAGTCGCGGAATGTGTTGGATTACATCGTTCCAGTTCCCACTTTATAAGGACTGGCCTGTTTACCAGGTTTGCCGACTGGCGATTTATTCACCGAGCCAGACTGGGACTTGTTCCCCTTAATGCAGTTATGAGGAGTGGAACCAATAATGATAAATCTTGTCGGCGATGTGGTTACCCGCAGGAGACCCTTCCACACGTGTTATGTCATTGTATGCGTTATTCTGAGATTTATACCCGCCGTCATAACTCAGTTGTAAACAGAGTTAAAAAAGCTGCGCAAGCACGTTTTAACTTAGTAGCCGAGAACGAAGCAGTAGAAGGATCACTGGGGCTGCGACCAGATTTAATCATAGCTAAGGATAATCAATGTATTATAGTTGATGTCACGATACCATTCGATAATCGACCAAGGGCGTTTGAGGAGCAAGGAACACCAATAGATAAGTATACTCACCTACTGCAGCACTACAGAGTCGTTATGAAAAAGGTGATGTGCTGCCATAATAGTAGGTGCTCTTGGATCATGGGACCCACGAAATGACTCTGTAATTGCGACGTCTGTGTAGCAAAAAATATCTGGGGTTGTTCCGTAAGCTATGCGTATCCGATGTCATCCGGGTTTCACGAGATATTTATATAGAACACCTAACTGGCCGTCGGCATGTTATGCCGAGAAGCTAATCTTAATCTAAAACAATGACATTATTGCTTATTCTATCCCTACTTTATATCTTTTTATTTGTGATGTCCTTTCTCTTTGCTCTTAATTTTGTTTATGTTATGTTTTTTTTATTTTTATTTCTTTTTCATTTTTAGTTTAATCAATTTGAATAAGACAATGTAATTACTATGGCAACATTTTAGAAGACAGTGACTTACATTTATGTAGATATATAATTGAACAATTAGCAAGCCCCTAGCACTCAATATTTCGATGTAACTAGTGAAGTAAGAATATACCAATAAACAACAATTAATCTGTTCTTATCAGCTTAATATCTGATACGTCCAGCATCGCTGGACCAGAATATTAAACTCATTTTTGGAACATGACGGAGTGCTAGGGGCTTGCTCCACCTCTGTCGCGGGTTGGCCCGGCATTGCAGTACCGCCGGGATCGGCCCACCTAATCTCAATTAAAACATAGAAATGAGTTGAATAATCTGGAAGTATCAGAATATTAAGCTGATTTAACTTCTGTGTGAAATTTTCTTCTCAGGCTTAACGACCATGTTTTATTTCCCTCTCGTGTGTATTAACTTGTGTAGGGTAGCCAATTGCTGAACCCCTCGCCG